>BQNB010073385.1:0-29527 GCA_026074375.1 Tanacetum coccineum
ACGCTTTTCCTAAAATATGTTAACGACGTCTTTAAACAATACTAATCAATATATATATATATATATATATATATATATATATAGTGTTTAGAAAGTCTAAAAATATCCGAAAGTGTCCGAAAACTCATTTTACTATTCATATCAGCACACTATTCATTTAATTTTGTCGAAAAATGTTTCAAGTATCATTTGGCCATAACTTGGCCGCTTTAAGTCCGATTTTAATGTGTGATATATGAAAAACTATCTATTCGAAACAAGCTCTTCAAAAACTACTTTTACGCCTAATGAAACATTTTTAGGTCGACCAAAACCTCAAAACCATTTTGGATCAGCAACATTATTTTTCACAAACGCTTCCAAAAATCACACCAAACTTCACAATAGTGCTTAATCTAACATAATCTCCATTCACAACTAATTCACAACAAAACCACAGCTAAATCTAACCAAATCCCTTCATTTCTATTGTTGCAACTCTCATCTCACCCAGAACATAATATTGAACTAGTGAAACAAAGTAGCATCATTATTTATGAAATCTTGTTTTATACTTTTTCAATGATACTTAAAACACAACATGTGGATGTATGGATCTTGAACATATATGAAAGAACATAAGTAAACCATAAAGAAAGATTTAAGATACTTACAAAAATAAAGAACAAGTAGAGAAATCACAAGATCTATATCCCAAAATAATAGATCTATAAAACCCAACAACAAATCTTGAAACCCTAACTTAGATCTTGAAGAAAAACCCTTAAATCAAAGAACCAATACTTCAAAACACCTTAGATGTTCTTATAAATGAACCTAGAATGAGTGAATCTTGATAGAAATCAAAACAATAGAAAGTATATGTATGTATGTGTGTGCCGAGAGCAAGAGGGGAGAAAAAGAGAGAGTTGGGTGATTTTTGAGGCTATGAAATGAGAATGAAACCCTAAGTTAGAAGTATGTATGGTATTTATAGGACAAGATTAGGTTAGGGTTACATGGTTTTTAATAAAGTATTAAGTGACAACCACCCACCAAAGGGTGTGGTTGTTTTTTGTTCCCAGAAATCAACCACAAGACCAAATGGTTCATTATTTTTGAGTCTTGTTCAATACTTAGTGCTCAAGCTATCAGAATAAAGGTCAAAGATCTAAATATAAGTCTTACAAGAGTGTAAGAGCTTACATGTTGGTAGAGCATGGTAAGTGTGCATGATAATGACTCTATCATGTGTCACTTTCATACACATGCATGTCAAATTCAAGAAAAGATGCCTTTGATTTAATTTCAAGCTTATGTGCACTGGTTTGGTTTTAGGTGGGTCCAAAATACAACAAGGAAGGGAGGTTGAACGAAAATTTTTGACTTATGAAATATGAGATGGACGATAACTAAAGTTTACACGAAAAGATTTCGAGTTTCCGGGGTTCCGTTAGGTCAAAAACGCGAAAAACGTAATTTAAACGTTAAAGCGTAAAAATAAATACCGGGAGTGATCGTAAACTATGAAACACTTAGAAAAGATAAAATAACTCATATAATATCTAAAACTAATCAAAATCCAAAGTCAGAACGCGTCCGATGATGTTTTTCAGATTTACGCGGGTTAACTTCCCAGTAAACTGTCGGATTCAAACGTAACGTATAAAAGTAAAAAATAATGATAAAAAAAGTTTAAAATATTGACCTGAAATTCACGGTTTTGAGACATAAGGCATCTCCAGAATTTATTCTTGATTTTTTAAGACAGAAATTCTATCTGGATAGATTTCTCGAGATATTTTCTTACGAAGTTTTGTTATAGCATCTATAATTGCTTCTGGTTTGGGTGGACAGCCCGACAAATACACATCCACATGAATTAGCTTATCGACTCCACAAACAGTACTATAAGAATCGATACTGAACACCCCTCCCCCCCTCCGCCATGATTGAATGAGAAATGATAAAGAGCTCCGTCGGGAGTGACTGAAGGGCATCGAAAAGGATAATTTCTTAGGAGCTAACTCTCGAATCTAAAAAGAATTTTATGAAATCTTTTTCATTTGCTTCTCTTTGAAGAAGTTTGATTTTCCCAGAAGTAATCCTAATTCCTTCTTCTATGATCGAATTCAACTCTGGTAAAAAATAATATACTTGGTTAAATAAAGAGAAAACAAAGAGAATCCATGACTCCAAGATCAAAAACCGCGTTTTCAACGTCGGTGATCGAGTCCTCCTCTTTAACTCTAGATTAAAGATTTTCTCAGGAAAGCTTAAAACCCGCTGGTCAGGACCATTCACTATCACACAAGTTTTCCCGTACGGCACCGTCGAGTTATCCTAAAACTCCGGGCCAAATTTCAAAGTAAATGGTCATCGTATTAAACAATACTTTGGAGGGGACGTACCACAATTGGTAGTCCCAGATCTCCACACATTCCCCATGAACCAATAAATTCGGGGGACGGGTCAAGCATAGCGACCTTAAACAAGCGCTTCGTGGGAGGCACCCCATGCTTATCGTAGTATTGTGTAAAAATGAATAAGTGTTTTCTTGTTGTGTGGAGGTTTGCCTCTTCCATTACCCGTGTTTCGTGTTTGTGTTGTTAATTGTCCAGGATTGCCCGGATTGTGAAGGCTCTCGTACTTGTATTTTTATCAAGAGTTTCACATCCTCAGCTTCATTTTGGGAATCCAGTATCCAAATCTAATCGACTAACGTTTTATCTTTTGGCACACTTCATAAACGGCCTTAGGATAACGTAGTACCCTTCAAAACATCGAGGACGATGTTTAGTTCTAGTATGGGGGGATCTTCGATTTGATTTGCCTGCAGCCGTTGTTATCACGTAATCCCGTTTTTACCACCAAATTTTTGCAAAAATACCAAAAAAATTAAAAAATTAAAAAATTTTATTTTTTATAATTTTCAAAAATAACAATAAGTGTTTGTCACAGTTTTCGACTTTCCCTATGGGTAGCTATAGAATAATTTTTGACTCGATCAGGGCGGTTGAGCCCTATCTAGTTCCGGCCTCAATTTAAGCTAAGCTCACGAGGTGAAGAACAAGAATGATAGAGTTAATATAAGATTTATGTGCTGAGCGAATATTCTTCTAAAAGCTTATATTAGAAACTTATGGCTTTTCTCTCCTCCCAATAGCTTTTAATCTGCCTAATCATGACGTGCTCATTTCGAATTCAGCTAAGTCAATGCGATTGTTTTTTGAAGAAAAAGCTTCAAATTTGTAACTTGATTCTTTAAAGCGAGATTTTTTCTGTTCTTATAATTTGAAAAGTAAAATGCCAAAGAAAGCATGAATGAAATATGAATGCCAAAATACATGAATATTGAAATTACACAATGAAGCCTACATTTGAGGAATAAAAATATAGCGAAGTAAAAATGTGTCGTGATACCCGCTCCGCTAATCACGAGGTGGGGGGTTCAAACTAAGACATCTTTGCTTCTAGGACTTTGGTGTGTTGTGAAATATCTCACCGAGGAAGCGAGGTCTAGGTAAGGGTTCAAACTAAGACAACCTATCCCTTAGCCATAGTAGGAAGAAGGTGTTGATGTGATTTCCCACTACGCTAGCAACGGGTTGAGTCTTTCAAACTAAGTAACACCGGTCGTTGGTTGTGAATATCCTACTAGGGAGGTAGCGAGGCCCAGGTAGTGTTCAAACTAAGCAAAACGCATTTCCTAGCTTATAAAGAAACTTATGATTAAATGATAAAGATGTTGCAAAAAGTCTACAGTAAATGTTTCGCTCTTAAAATCATGTTACAAGGTGACCAATAAGTTTGCTTTGAGTTCGTAGCTTCATACTCGATTACGACTAAGAAATAATTGATCATGGTTAGTTGAAATGTAAGTTGATCTATGTTTGAGTCGAAATGAGTACACACATTTAAATCATATATCCATGTTGGGAGTTAAAAGTTCGCAAGTCATAAGTATGAGTGCTTAACATTTAGACTTATATTGACAAATGATCTTGTTTAATTGCTTGGTTTAGATCTAGTGAAAAATCGGGGACGATGAATTTATCCGTCAGGACATCCATAGATTATTCTATGGACGCTTCTCAATTCTGTGATCCTAGTGTTTATAAAATAAAGGAAGTCGAGCATGTTAGTTGAGAAAAGAAAAAGGAAAATCCAAAAATATTAGGATAGTTAGTGTACATATAAAAAATGGTGAAAGCGGGACTTGTCGAAGCTATTGATTCTTTAGTTCCCCTTGACGAACACTTTGCTACTTTTCGAGGTTATTAGTCAGTGGGGATTAAGATTCTTGGTTTCTTGAGTGTTTACTTAATAACATTGCGTGAGGATACAGCAATACCTTAATATGGGGGATTTTGATATGTGTTTGATTACACATACCATTTTTCATATTAAGCGGACTTAAAAGCCTAAAAACATGCCAAAAATACATTGTATTTGTATGTTTGCATTTGTATTGTGCAGGAAACGGATATTCAAGAAAAGGAACAAAAAGAAAGCCAAAAACAAGCAAATCCAAGCACGGAATGGAAAGGACAAAGTCAAAAGTCAAGCCAAGTGAAGAAAATACAACTTGAGGGGCTAAAACTGCCAAAACCTCAAGATGTATTGCAAAAGAGAAAGACAAGGGTTAAAATTGCAAAGAAGGTAGAGATTGCATTTAAGTTATACAACTTGAGGGGACCAAACTGCCAACTTACCCTAAAGCCATCTTTCCCGCCTAACACAAACCCAGTTACAACTTGTATGTCGCCCCATACTTCTCCCCTGCAAAACCACTCGACACCCTAGCCAAAATCATTTCATCCACCCTACTACCCCCCCCCCCCAGTTGTATAAAAGCCATGTTGGCAATCCCTCTCCTTTCCCAAAGTATCTTCAATGGCTGAGATTGTCTCCAAAGAAGCTCAAAAGAAATCAAAGGCTGGGATTTGCTTTAGACTCTCCTCACACAACAAGCACACTTGTTTTTATCTCTACAAAGAAGCACAAGCTGCAAGTCCAAGACTTCGGCTATAAATAGAGCTTTTCTTTGAGGCAACTAGTTTTTAATTTTTAATTTAACTTAGCTTATGTTTAGTTATTTACAGCTTTTGCTTTCAGCTTTGTAACATTTCCAAGTTTTAATGCAAATTTAAGTTTTTACAATACCAGTGTTAAGTTTCTTAATCATATTGTTTTGTGTTCAAAAAGCTCTCACCACAGCTTACTCATAAGCTATTTTCATTAAGTAAAAATAAAAAGTTAAGTAGTTAAGAAGAAAATTATAAATTCACTCTCAAATATATTACCACAGCCTTTATATTATGGATGATAAGCCGTTACTGGATTGGCTTGTGGACTCTCACTAGTTGTTTTATACAAGTAGAGCTTGTAGATTCTTGTATTGACTGTTTGAGCAAGGTGTTGTTGTTTCTCTTTTTCTTGTCTGTTCTTGTTTTCTGAAGAACTGTTTTAAGTGCTTATGTTGCTTATTTGCTAGTTGAAAAAAAAAAAAAGGGTTTTTGTTTATAATTATTTTCTTACTTAGTCCTGTTAGTTTACTTGTTAAAACTGTTAGTTATAAGTTAATACTGCTGGTTGACTTTTGGAGCAGTACTAATTTAAAGCTACCAGTACTAACTCCAAGTTAGTACTGCTAGTTCATTTTCTTGGATTTCAAAGGTAGCAGTACTAATTCAGCACTAGAGCTAGTACTAACTCCCGTTTAGTATGTTAGTTAAAACTGTCAGTTAATACTGTTAGTACTGGTAGTTCATTTTAGCTTTTCAGCTTGTTTAAGATTTCCTTAGCTTTTTAGAGTAGATCTAACCATTTTCCTTTGCTGTTTGCTTATTCAAACTTATTTTCCTTTTTAAAGTATTCTTAATAGTTTATCAGTTTTAGTTTTCTAGCTCATTTATCATTTTAGTTTATTCTAGTTGCTTATTCCTATCACTAAGTGCTTATTAAGGTAAAGTGAACTTCTGTTTTAGCTTGTTTGCTTATTTATTAATTCTTTGAGTCTTGTTAGCCTAGCAGTACTAACCTTAAGCTAACAGTACTAACTTTAGCCTAGCAGTACTAACTCCAAGTTAGTACTGGTAGTTAAAACTGTTAGTACTGTTGTTAGTACTGTTGTGTTTATCTTGTTTAATTTAGCTTAATTGCTTTTTGTATTTGCTTATTTAGAGTTAGGTTAGCTCATTTGATTTTTCTTAAGTTTATTTGAGCTTATTTGTGCCTTAGTTTAAAGTTTTAAAGTGTTTTTGTCATTCCTAGTTTTTATTCTTGTTCCAGCTTATTCTCTTTGCTATTTTTATGTGCTTTTGCTTATTATTATCAGTTTTAGTGCCCAATCATTCCCTGTGACATTCAAACACAAATCATCAATCATCTTGCGATTTTCCATTTTAGCCTCGTTGGGACATAACGACCCGGGGACACTCTATACTGCTTCCGGTTTTATTGCTCTCGCGGAGCTTATTTGAGCTAATTTGTGTCTTTAATGTAAAAGATTTAATTGTATTTACATTTCCAGCTTTTATTCTTGTTCCCAACAGTAAGTTCCTTGATTATCTTTAGTGGTTCATGATTGCTTTTTAGTTTAACACTCAATCAGTCAGTGTCAATTAAAAAAAACATCAATTATCATTATCTTTCGATTTTCCATTTCAAGCCTCGTTTGGGATTAAACGACCCAGAGACACTCTATACTACTTCCAGTTTCATTGCTCCGGCGTATTTCTCCCTTGTTGTGTTAATTATGATTCAACTAAAAATAAAAAGTATATACCAAATATAAAAGAATAACAATTAGAAAGTAAAAAAAAAATAATACAAAAGGATAAAAAACACCGAACATAATAAAAAGAAAAAAAAAAAAAAAAGCTAAGACTCAAAAACGACCGCCACGCCGCTACTCCCCCACCGTCCCCCCGATCCATCTCCCCCCCATCCCCACACTACATCACCCACCCATCCCTCCACACCATAGCCGGTTCCCCTCACACACACCATAAAAAAATACAAATTAAACCCTAAAACATTGTTAGCGAAACTCTAGGCTCCCCTGCAAAACCTCAAATCTTCATCACAAACACAAATGGAGTTCTATCCCAGCCAAGGAAGAAGTAGAAGGTCCCTAAGATCAGAATAGAAGCCAAGAAGCAAGAGAAGGAAGGTCTTGAATCCATATCTAGGCGTACGAACCTAAAAACCTCATTTCGACCCATTTTAGCTTAGGTAAGCTTATAATCTTGTTCAATAAAGTCATAATCTATTTTAGAATATTCATAAGATTCCTAAGATCCTATATAAACTCTTGTTTAAGCATTGAATCCTCAAACCCATGCGTTTTTGGTTAAAACCCTAAAAATGACCCGTTTTGATTTTTTAGCTAACGAATCCTTTTTCTAAACTTTTGTTACATTAGAACCTCTTATTTTAGCTTATTCTAATAAGCCATGACCTGCAAAACTCTTTTGGATTTCAAAAATATCAAAATTATGAATTTTGAACTTGATTTGCAAATGTTTTCATGCATAGGGGTATATATCGTAACTTTCTGAAATTTATAACTAGAAGGAGTGAAAATGTCATTTTCCTAAAGTTATAACTACAAGGGGCTGTTTTGCCATTGTTTTACCAAGTTCTAAAGTTAAATGTTTTAAATTTACATATACTTGATTATAAAGGATTAATTTGGATAAGTTTATAAATCTAGGGTCATATATTGCCATTTTTGCAAACTTAATAATATAACATATAATATTTATATATAAAATTTATAAAACTATTATATTAATATATATACTCGACTCTCTTGATTTATTTAAATACCGATCTTTATCGCTTTTAATCATCGTATCGAGCATTTATTAATCAATTGCGTTTATATATCTAACGTAATTTATCATCGACTAGCTTTTGAAGAAACTTAAAATCTTATTGTATCACATTACTAAGGAATTTCATGTTGTGGGGTTCATTTGGGTATTTGTTTTGATGAGTTCGCTGGGTTTACGATTTAAGTAACCTGGCTCCCTACAACAATATTGCTTGGACCTCCTGGAATTATGATAGCGTTACGAACAGTGGATCAATTAATTTCATTAAATTAATAAATCAATTATGTTATGTTTAACTCTGTAAAGTTTTGAAACCTAAACAATCAAACTAAGACTTGACATATTACCCCAGGTTGAGTGACGAGGGCGTTACTTTCACTTGATATACTTTTGCCATCAATCAGATTTCCCTGTTAAGGTGAGTTCATAGCCTCGCATTTTAAATCTTCTAGTGTTTTCATAAATACCGAGCGAGGGAGATACATGCTATTAAAATCATGAATAGAAGTATTTTTACCAACTGTATGTTTATTATGATTTATTATTGTATAAGTCATTACTTTTTCCATTAAGGCCCCACTATCATGACCGTTAAATAATTACTTTTCGAAGTTAAGCGTGAACTGCTGTGAGTAGAATCTATTTGGGACTGAACTACCCCAGTTTGGATGTTTACCCTAATTCTTTCTGGTAACCAAAACACACTTATTTGAATCACTATGCGGGTTGTTTGGCAAAAGGCACATTGGGGCAACTTCTTGTGATTATTGTTTATCTCAAGGCCTTCGTGGTTCTTCATGAGCTATGGCAATACTATTGTTTTCTTTAATAATTGTCTCATTGCAATTTTTACTCTGATGGGTTGTATTAAATCAACGTGAAAAAAAAAAAAAAATCCCACTATTGTACTGGTTATTCAACTGTTTAAACATATCCAATGAATTGGCACTTATCTTTGTTGGTTGACTTTTTAGCCATGTTTATCTCTGGTAACTGAGCATTCTTTTGGCACGGAGTAGCACAGAACTTGAAGTTGGCTAAACTTGTTATCATTCAAACTTTATGTTTCTAGATTTTGATCTCTTTTTTGTACAAACTATGATGTATTAAATGAAATGATAACTAAATTTTTACAAAATCGTCTCTTACGAGTCGTTTTCTATTATGATTCTGACTGTCTGTGATATGAAATAATTAACTCAGATTTAGCCCGCTGCTATATTTGTCAAATGAGGGTGTTATACCTAAATCTAATTCATTTTCCAGTGGCGAATTTGGATTTATGTGACAAGCACAACAAGGTTGCCTACTTACAAAAGTCAAAAGGAAGTGAATGATTTCATAGCATAGTTGATTTTCTCACTTACAAGTCACATTATGTATGCCATCATGAAAGATCCAACTATCTATGTCTCTCTTTTAGAACAGTTTTCGCAAATGCTTCCTGCAAGCACACTTGAGAATGGGAGACATGGTAAATCATGCTACATTAGATGGAATAGTCAAGTTGAATTGAGGCATCTATTAGAAGACATCTCAAGTTAGAAGATTTTGATAGTATTAGTATGTTGCCTACTTCAAAAATTTTGAGCAACTTGCTTCTAATTGGGTATTGTTCCAATTCTGATACCTTAACTTTTTAAAACGCGGACACTTTTCCCCTCGAGTGGAAATTTTTTATTCATTACCATCCTTACACTGCTTAAGTTGCTAAGAAATGCTTCTGGGAACAATTTAGTAGTAATATTGAAACTGTTATTCATTTGCTTGGGACTACATATAGAACTATTAATTTTTCCAAATTGATTTTTAATGCCATGGTGATAAAAACTTAGATATGTAAGACAAAAAAAAATTTGGTGTATCCAAGATTTATACAAATCTTGTTGAACATGCGACAGAGATTGCTTCTACCTCATAAAAAGAAATTTTTATCTGCTCCTAACCTTATACAAAATACTTTTTAGCAAATTTGAAAAGAGTGCCAAGGGTTATACGGGAGTGGACACTCCATTGTTTCAAACAATGCTTGTTTAGGGTCAGTTTTATAGTGTGAAGGTTCAGCAATCTCCAAGCTTGAGTCCAACATCACCACAACCATCAGTGCGCCATCCACCTCAACCAATCACTACCAACTTCACCACCCTATATGCAAAAACCCATGTTGCTGAAGAAGCTGTTATCATGCCTCATGATTCACCTCTCCTAAGAGTTCACTACAATTTGACTGTGAATGTGAGCTGTATGTCACTTAATGAATTGTCGGGTTCTTTATACCTCATTTATCAAAAAAGTGGGAGGACTTTGGAATCCGACTTAAAGCAGGCCAAACTTACATATGGTGTGCTTACACTAAGCTCATCATGAAAGTAAAGACAGTTGAAGCACAAAGTAAAGTCACGCAAAGCTAGAAGAAAGGGCCAGACTTGTTATTTCAGAAGATGAAGATGAGTTGGAAGATCCCTTTCGAAACAGCGGGAGGAAGAATTGCTAAGATTGATGCTAGATGCGGGATTTACCTAGTAAAGATGAGTAGGTGGCACTGACTTAGGGGAAGGCTGTATAATGAGCATGATTTTGAGGAATCTATTTTGAGTTTATTGCTCCTGAAGAAGATTATACTGCTGAGCCTGATATTAGTACTGCGAATGTACCAGTTACTACTGTTGGTGCAGAAGTTAGTACTGCCAACCCTGAAGTTAAAACTGCTGCTGAAAGTTTAGTGTATATCAGAGAAGTGCAAGGAAAGAAAAAGTAAAGGCATTGTATTATGAAAGAAGTGAACCTGTTCAGAAGAAGACAAAGTTGCAAACTAGCGCAAGAAGACTTGGGTAGGAGAAGCTTGAGATTGCTAAGAACAACTTGATGAAGAAAGAAAGGCAAATGATAGCCAAATTTCATGGGAAGGAAGCTATCACTTTCATGCTAAAGAATGGGATAATACAAGCTCAAATTTGAAGCTTATGAAGGAGGGTGGCACCAGGTTACAAGCACAAGAAAGAGAAAGATTACATTGAAGCTGACAAGGCTAAGATTCATGTAGAGCTTATAAATGAAAGAAGAGACAATATTTGGCCCAACTAAGGATGAACAAAGAAGGAACAAGCCATGACTCAAAGCTCAACAAAGGACTTAAATGTGTTAATTATAATACAAGAATATGGGAATTAACACTCAAACTATGAAGAAACTTTCCTTTGGATGAAGGTCAAGGAGTTTTATTTGAGGACCACAAAGAAAGAGGTTTATTACCTTTTACTTAATAGAGAGTGATGATACAGTTCCTAAAGTTGTAGCTGGAAGCTCAAAGATAGATGCTGAAAAGAACTTAATCAAGAAAGTTCAAAGAAACAAAAGATAGGAGAAGGCTCAGAACCAGCTGAAGAATCAAAAGATGAATTGTCTCAAGAACAACTAAAAACGGCTAATGATCATAGTTCTCTGAAGAAGGGTGATAATGTTGTAGCCTACAAACTAATTACCCAAATCATTGGACTGGGAAAGTTTTACACTGTAAGACTTAAAGAAAAGTATTGGAAGATCATCAGAGTAGGTAATCACACAGAGGTATATCAGATCTTTGAAGATATGCTAAAGAATTTTGACAGGGATGATCTAGTCAAACTATGGAGTCTAGTTCATGAAAGATTCAACTCAACAGAACCTACTGAAGATAAAGAAAGAGAACTTTGGGTAGAGTTGAAGAGGTTGTTTGAACCAGATGATGATGATACTCTATGGAAGCTTTAAAGGTATATGCAGGATCCTTTAAAATGGACCGGTTATATGATACATGTGTTGTTCATAAGGTGTCTACATGAGAGTGGGACATGTATGTCTTCTGGTTTGAGAAAGATTATCCATTGACAAGAGCACTTATGACTTTGATGCTGTGTATCAAGTGGCAAGTGGAATGAATAGTCAGTGATGGCAGCATTGATCTTTTAAGGAAATCATTTATACTAGGCAAATAGACAAGACAATAAAGTTTTTGGAAGCATCCTCTCAGCACAAATGGTTTAAATTAGAGAAAATATAGATTTGAATGACAATCAAAAGTCTTAGGAGGAGGATTTTTGGGAATTAAGGGTAGATACAACTTGTCACTGCTGGTTCAACTTAGTACTGCCATGAGAAGACTTAGTACTGTCAAGCTTAGTTAGTACTGCCAGTACAAATTGTTAGTACTGCCAGTTTATTAGTACTGTTAGTTAGTACTGTTTGTTATATAGTTAGTACTGCTAAAGTGATATGCATGAGTTATATTAGGAATAGATATGCATGATCACTTGATGCGTTTTGTAAGCCCATTAGGGTTTCCTTGGTGTATAAAAAGGAACTCTAAGCATATGATCTAGATGTCTGTTTTCATATTATTAGTCATATAGATTTGCATAACAATAATATTTAGTATTCATAGCTATTTTTGTAACCAAAATAGTATTTAATATATTGAAAGTTTAGTAAAGATCTTGTTTTACTGTTTCATTGTTCTTCTTGGTATTGCAAACTAGATTCCGCATAGTTTATGATATTCTCAATCTTAGTTTCTACTATAGTTGTCTTGGATCTATCCAATATAACTAAGCTTTAACAAGCTAAGTAAGATCTGTCAAGAAGGGATCAACACGGTTGATGACAGATTGTAATCACCCCAAGACAGTTGAAAATTTCTACAGACAAAGGACTCCTGATTCCGCAATGGTATTGATTCTCGAATTATATTTGCTATAAGTTTATTCTTGCCTTCTTTTGATACGTATTTTTTCGTTAGATCTTACCTGCTATGAATTTGATATAAAGTTGTCTTAAATACTGAGATTACAGGGTGTGCTTTGGTATTGGATTTTAAGGGACTTTTTTAAGTGTTTAGATGAATTATGCTTATTCTTAAGATAGACAGTTTAGAATAAGCAATCCCAAACACACCTTATGCTTGAAATTTTTGATTTGAACAAATTCAATAGTTGTCTTGGATCTATACAAAAAACATATTTTCTCTTACTAGAAAAACTCTCTCATGTGTTTCTCTCTCTAGAAACTAGCCAAGTCCAAGAATCGACCCCGTATTATGATATATGATATACCACAGCGTGGGCAAAAGAAACGCGCGAAACGGATTAGAAACATAAAAGTTACGTCATTTTTACTAAAGAGTCATTTATAAACGTTTTCACTTTATAAACGCGATTTTACTAAAACGATTTGATGGTGATGTAGCTATATAGAATTATATATGGTTTTAGTTAATCAAAGTGCTATATTACTAGGGAGTTTCATAATGAGGCCTCTTCGGGGTGGCGTATCGACGAGTTGTTGGATTTACGATTTAAAGTGTCCTAGCTCCTCATACGTCACCACATGACCTCTTAATTATGATAGCCCGAACGATAGTATGGTTAGCTATATATAATTATATATATTGCTAGTGCTTAGTACTTATACGACCTATATTTTAATTAGGTTGCCTTCGGATTCCTTCGTGACACATTTTTCTATTGTGATATACTTTGTTGATTACCATTCACTCAAGTTGAGTTCATAGCCCCTTTTTCTACTACTTGTTTTATTAAATACGGGGGAGATTACATGCTTGATTTCTTTGGACACAAGTGTTTTCAAAACTGTATGCTATTTCCTGATTACATTATTGCCTAAGTACCCTTCTGCCGCAAAGACCCTTTTTTATCATGAATCGTTAAATACATGTTAGGTATACGCAAGTGTTGTGGATAGATCTATCGGGATTGACCATCCCCGTTTGGGTTGTGGTTTCTAGTTAACCATTGACGTATTTAACATTTGAAGAAAATTCGTAAGATGTTTGGCAGCATCTGTATTGTGAAATTTGTAGGATGTTTAACAACATCTGTATTGTGAAATTCGTAGGATGTTTAACAACATCTGTATCCGTATTGGGGCACAAACCTCGAGTACTGGTTTGATTACATTTGATTACGTTAAGGTTCGGTGTCATGAGCTTAGTGCAATAATACCTGTTTTGGACTATGGAATATGTACACAGTCTACCATTACCTAAATCTTGTGGTCCACGCTATTTCCTTATAAACCTATGAATTCACTTAAAAATTTTGTTGACGTTTTAGCATGTTTTAATCTCAAGTGCTGAGGTATAAGCTTGGATGGGAGCCGTGACGGATATCTGTTGAGGGATTCTGTTTACTTAAATTTGATGAAACTTTTATCTTTATAAAAGCTTATGTAATCTTTTGAAGTTATGATGTCTTGTTTTAAACTTATGTATGACAAATCTAAATGTCATTTTGAAAAGTATGGGACCAAAATTGAAAACTCTGATATTTTGCTATGGCATCGAATAAATCTTATTTTAAACGCCCTTTTAAGGTCGTTTCCTATATCTTGTTTGTTGTGCTATGAAGTCGCACCCCATTGTTACCATTCCGCTACTACCTGATTTTGGGGGTGTGACAAGATCCAATATAAGTCTCATTAGGACACATAAATGAAAAACATATGTTGAACCTTAATAAGTTCACAAGTGTTAAACAAGAGTCTTACGAGTTATCTATGTGATCTTGCCAGAACATTCTGACGAATGGAAATCCTGCTAGTGTCAACATCAAACAGCATAACGGTAGGTGACTTGCGAGATTCTATATGAATCAAACTTGTACTAACTGCAAATCCAATATGATCCAGGTATTGGGATTTGACTGGATACACATAAAATTATTATGGTTTAACTTACAAGTGGACATCAATAATTCACCTATATTCGTCTGTTATCCTAACTTGCAAGGGAAACCGAATATAGGAACAGTTGTGGAATATCGAAAAGCTTCGTTAGCGTCTCTAGACGTGGCAGCTCTAGATAAACCACACTATCAGCTGGAAAACATGTTATGGATATTCATTCATGAATCGAATCCTGATGACGCATGTATAATATTTTTACTGTAAAACGGTCCTTACAAAAACCGGAGGTTAATGTTACCGAACTTCGACAAATAAACAAGACATTCGTCAATATCAGTTATTTATTACTAACCCCTATAAATGCAGGTTTAAACGAAAGAGTAATTACCTCATTCTAGCATCGATAGACTCATTACCACATGCTCATATTTAAGCTTTTAAGACATACATTTGGCATCAATAATACAATAAATCAAGAAAGCTCATAACAAATAAAGACAAAGACCTTCCTCAAGAATCAAAAGACAAATGGTACATCAAAGAAGATTGTTAGCTTTTAAGATAATGCAAAATATGAGCATGTTGGTCCAAAGCACAAAGTGATTCAAGGATGATCAAGACGGAAAGTACATGTCTTCATCAAACGACGACTCAAGTACCGGCTACGACTACCAAGTTCATCCACAACAAGGAAAGATATAAAGATCTCGGAACTAAAAACAAAGTCAAAAGACAATGACAAAGGCTCAAGATCAAAGATCACGATGCATGAAGGAACGAAGTCTACTACAACAAATTTCAAGACCAAGACCTAAGTCTCAAGAGCTTAAAGAAAATGAAGATTAATGATCTCAATTTGGAAGTATCTCAATGATTTTACTTCAGGGGAGGTTGTTAGCCTCAAAATATTGAGTCAAACAAAGGAAGAAAAAGTCATTATAAGTTTAGTCGGGTCTTTATGTTTATGTAACTTTGTAACTAATGTAATAGGCTAGTTGGGATTACGGGCTCGTAGTATAATCTAATATTGTAAGTGTTTCGTGCTACAAGCCCAACCAAAGCCGAGCCTGACTCGTTTTTAGGTAACATAGGCGTCTCACTTTAAGGTTAAGGCCTATAAATACCCTTCTCTACATAAGGAGATGAGGTTGGTTGTTTTTCTCACATTTATAACAAGTGAAATAAACTTCACTCCATTTTATTTTTCTCTCTAGATTCTCTCTCTTTCTCTCTCTACATTTCTATCAACTTTGGTTTGTGAAATGTATATCAATTAGGATAACATTGTTTCTTCACGCGTGACCTTAGTGACCATTACAACCGGTCTAATGTGAAACTAAAAAGATTTTTTTTTTTTTGTAATTTTTGGATTATGCATTATTCTCCGCTTGATGGTGTAAAATATGAGAATAGTAAGTTGTACCTTTTGTTAGATCCAAGCTTACGAGTTACGTGCAAGTTATTTATCCATCATTACCAACTTACAAAGCCTTGAAACTAGGGGTAGCAGTATGTTTTAGTTTCGCTTTTGTGTGTTATCGGGTCATAAATCTTTACCCGAACACGACGTGTGCTTAAGTAATCGGTTCAAGTTGCCTAACTCGCACACAACTCATTTAACTCGTTTATATAGTTGGGTTAGCAAGTTGAACAGGTTATATGGTCCGAAGGTGGACCGGTTTAACCTATTTAATCAATTATTAATTGAAATGTTTATGTTTAAAAAAATTGATAAATAGTTGACGTGTCGAACAGTTGAACTCACGCCAACACGACGTGTTTGATAAACATGTTTATACTCAATTATTTCCGTGTTAGCTCAAATCGTGTTTCGTTTCATGTCGAAATTGTTACCCCTACTTCAACACTAGTTCTTTATTTTCAACTTTTGTTGTGCGCTCGTACTATAGTTTTGATTACAAATAATTTTAAGAAAAAAATATGTTTAGAAATGTAAATGAGATGGTCTTGGCTTCTTGGGTGAGAGAAGATAGTTTTGGTGGTCACCAAATTATATTTATGTGAAGGTACAGGGTACGAATATATTTATGTCACCAAATTAAGAGGAGTAAAAATGTAGTATAATGAGAGGGCCAATGAGTAGTTGAAGAATGTTGGGTCGTGAATAAGTTGCACTCGTGTATTACACGCACTGCTGACGCCAAGAACGTTATGACATAATATCCCGAAAATCGAGAAGTGTAAGGAAAAAGTATGATAATAGTGGAAATCAGCTTTGTTGTAACGATGGTAAAGCGCGTGGGAGTAAATTAACAACTAAATGAGCTCATATCACAACACACAAAAGAGTAGCTTTTATAAAAAAAAAACCTTTGCTTTTGTTATGAGCAAATGTTGATTGCAAAAAACATGTTTTGAATTATAGTTTGGTTAACTATATTAAACCATGAAAATACATTTAAAACCCAATCAATTCATATATTTTGCATCAAGTATTATATAACACAAAAAGAAATAATTAAGGTCAAAGTTGCGAAAGTTTGACTTCAAAAGTTAATAGTGGATACTTATTTAGGGACGGAGGGAGTAGTATATTAGAGTTAAAACGCTGCCGTTTTTGGCAGCTCCGCTACAGTAACCAGCCCAATGGGCTCCCATTTTGGGCCGACCCATTTGGCAAAATTTTTTTTTTTTAAATTAATTTCATCTCCCCCTATTTTCACTAATAATTTCATATATACCCAAATTACAACATTTGAATCCATGATGTACCACATTTTTGATGCATGTTTGGGTAAATATGAAATTAATGGTGAAAAGGGGGAAATATGAAATTGCCCCTTTTTTTTGTAGGCAATGTAAAAAAAACCGCTCGGGATAAAATAGAAAAGAAAACTACAAAAATATTGACTTATTCAGATTAAAAAAATACTCGCGACATGATGCCCAACACATAAGCCCATATAAAAAAACAAACTATTAAACATGAGACCGAAAAAATAAACCCGCACAAATAAAAAATAGAAAAGAATAAATGCTACAGTAACCGGCCCAATGGGCTCCCATTTGGCAAAAAAAATTTTTGGTAGGCAATGTAAAAAAAACGAGGCCCAACATGAGGCCCAACACATAAGCCCATATAAAAAAAACAAACTATTAAACATGAGACCGAAAAAATAAACTCGCACAAATAAAAAATAGAAAAGAATAAAAATAAAATTTTAACGCAAAAATTAACCCGCACTATTAAACATGAGACCGAAAAAATAAACCCGCACAAAATACAATAAAAAAACTCCTTGCAGTAACGCGCGATTCTCATTTAAAGCCTATGTTCCCACAAAATTATATTAAAAAAAAAAACCCGTATAACCAAAAAAAGAAACCTTTAAACATAAGCCCACACATAAGCCCATATAAGAAAAAAAACAAACTATTAAATATGAGGCCGAAAAAATAAAACCGCACAAAATAAAAAAAATTAAAATAATAATGTCTCGCGTAGAATAAAACGACGTAGTTTTGTTCCACACGCTATAGTGCTCGGCCCTTTGAGCTCCCAATTTGGGCCAACCCATTTGGCTTTTTTTTTTTTTTTTTTTGTAGGCAATGTAAAAAAAACCGCTTTGCACAAAATAGAAAAATTAAATTACAAAAATATTGACTTATTAAGATAAAAAAATACCCGCGACATGAGGCCCAACACATAAGCCCATATATAAAAAAACAAACTATTAAACATGAGACCGAAAAAATAAACCCGCACAAATAAAAAATAGAAAAGAATAAAAATAAACTTTTAACGCCAAAATTAACCCGCACTATTAAACATGAGACCGAAAATATAAACCCACACATAATACAATAAAAAACGCATGTGCCCTTAAATTATATTTTAAAAAAAACTCCGTAATCGCCAGAAAAAAAAAAAAAAAAAAAAAAAAAAAAAAATAAAAAAGAAACCTTTAAACATGAGCCCCACACATAAGCCCATATAAGAAAAAAACAAACTATTAAACATGAGGCCGAAAAAATAAAACCACACAAAATAAAAAAAATTAAAAATAATAATGCCTCGCAACTACGCGAAAAAAATTAACGACCCGCAGCAACGCGCGGGTAATCTTGCTTGTTAACAACTAAATGAGCTCATATCACAACACACAAAAGAGTAGCTTTTATAAAAAAAACCTTTGCTTTTGTTATGAGCAAATGTTGATTGCAAAAAACATGTTTTGAATTATAGTTTGGTTCTTAAAAGTTTTAAAATTTGCAACAAAGACGAAGTTGTCGTTCGATTTTGGTTTACTTATTCTGATTAGCAGAGGCGGAGCCAAAAATTATAGTTAAGAGAGGCTGGCGTGCTTAACACAAAAAATCATAGTGATGAATATCGCTTCAAAATTAATCTGTAGTGGTATCTTTTATTGTTTAAGTTATTTATTTATAAATTCTATAGATAAGTTTATAAAATAAAGAGGGTTAAATGTAAAAAATAATAGAAATTCGGCTTGTAATCTAAATAGCTAATAAATGAGATGAGTTAATTAGAGTTAACTCAGCAATCATTAGTTACGATACTAGCTCCGCCTCTGATTAAGAAAGTTGCTTATATCTCATAAGACGATAACGAGTGATTTGTTACCTACCTAATCAAGAAGCATGAATTTATAAGAAAAGTCGAGAGGAATTTGTACCTCTTTCAATTAAGTTACTGACATATCCATAATTATTGCAATTTAAACACATTCAGCATTATAAATATATACATTTGTTGAAGGATACGACGGCGTTTTGATTTGGGTTGCTACAGTAACGGGCTGCCCCATTTTGGGCCAGCCCAATTGTTGTGGTTTTTTTTTTTTTTTTTTTTTTTTTTTTTTTTTATTTTTAAATTTATATGCACAAAGTAGGAGTTAAAAAAAAATATTACAAAAGTTCTGATTTATTCAGATAAAAAAAATACCCGCGGAAACATCTTCGATACCTAATAACTTTAAAATAACCGATATGGTCACAAACGTACAACCCATTATATTAAAAAAAAACCCATATAGCAAAAAAAAAAAACACTTTAAGCATGAGGCCCAACACAGAAGCCATATAAATTTATTTTTTTAGAAATATACATATTTGTCGACAAACTAGCCTAAAATTCGCATAAAATGTGGCCCAAAGTAAAAAAAAATACAAAACGGTCCCTCAACTTTTAACTATTTACGATTTTCTTACAAAAAAAATCCCGTAAAAAAATTAACAAAAAAAACACGTCAAGTTCTTATTGTTCACAATTTTTTTACATTCATCGGCCCACAAAAAAAGATATCGAACCGTCCCAAAAAAAGAAAATATTCGGGAAAAAATTAACCCGTCTCAACGCAAAAAAAAATTTCCCGAATCGTAAAAAAAAGGAAATATCCGGGAAAAAATTAGCCAAAAAAAAACCAACGAAGACAAAATCATCCCTTCTATGTACTCTTGTAGGAGAGATAATTGCGAACTTTCAGACCCACCTCTAACTGGACGACGAAGAGACGAAGTAACAGAAGACAGTTTCACAGCCACCGAACTATCTTTATTAGTTTCCAAAGCAAAATGCGAGGAAACGAAAAACACTAGGTTTATCGCCGATCCACCTCCTTCCAGAAATTAGTGCGCAGCCCATTACCCACATGGATGCGACAATGGGATACCAAATCTACTCCTCGATCTTTAAGCGAATGAATTTCCTGAATAATGGAGAGCCAAGTCGAATACCGAAATGGGGATGAGGAAGGTAACTTGGAACCATGCATAGACAAGATCAAACGACACCACAGGGAATTGTCCCGAGAAATAAATCTCCAAACCCACTTGAAAAGGAGCGCCCTATTTAAAGCATACAAACTAGAGATACCTAACCCACCATTTTTCTTGGACGCGAGAGTCGTGGTCCATTTAATCCATGCTATTTTCCTCTCATTGCATTGAGAACCATTAAAGAAGTTCCTTCGCAAGGACTCCATCGAATGAAGCACATATTTAGGGGCTTTATAAATGGACAGATTATAGATAGGTGTCGACCCTAGAACCGATTTAAGAGGGTAAGTCCTCCCTCCAAACCGAGAGGGTTTTTTTTTTTTTTATTTTTTTTTGAAGTTTCCAGTTGGAGAGCCGAGCCTTAAGCTTTCCTATGGTATCCTCCCAAGCCTGAGAAGTGGCACAAATACCACCAACCATCACCCCTAAATATTTAAACGGGGTTTTCATAGTCAAGCAACCTAGGTTCACAGCCGCATCTTTGACATACTCAGAACGAACCCCAACTCCAAGCAGATTACTCTTTTTAAGGTTGATCGAAAGACCAGACAATAAGGAAAAACAATGGAGAATATTGGTAATACCAGAAAGGTTGGAAGGTGACCACGACGCCTGATAAAGACCACATCGCCCTATAAAATAGGAGAGAAAAATTTAGAGTTGTCGATCAATTTTGATGCCCTTTAAAAATCCCTGCCTCAATAGCCCCTAGAAACCGAAAGGTGGAGGGAACTCCATGACTAAAAAAGAAGAGATAAAGGCGCAAAGGGGTTCTCTTGCTTCAAACCCGCACATAAAATTGGAATTCGGACGAAGGGCAACCATTGACAGAACCGAAGCCATACCAGAATAAAGACAACCACGAATCCACGAGCACCATTTAGGACCAAAACCAAAAGCAGTAAGCACCAACTTCAGAAAATCCCACCGTTTATAAATAAAAGAAAGTCGTAGCCTTAGCAAAGTCGACTTTAAACCATAGCTTTTGTTTTCTTAATTGTTACACTAGGAAAGTAGTTCATTAATGATAAAAGGGGCCATCCCAAATCTGCTATTGGGAAAAATGCCGTTTGAACATCCGGATATAGAGCCTAGGAATGACCGAGCGAAAGCCGATTGGCAAAATTTTAGTAACAGACCATTTTAAGACTCCAGATCAACTTATAGGACGATAATCGTTAACGAACTTAGATCTTATTATCGGATGGAGTGCAATGAACGAAGAGTTGCATCCTCTAAAAACGAGCTGATGATACGAAAAACCATTCCACCGCCTCATAAAAATCAGAACCTAGGTATCCCAGAATTTGCGAAAAAATTCAAACGAGAACCCATCAGGGCCCGGCGATTTGTTCTCACCACAGCCCCACACCGCATTACGCACTTCGTCTCTGGAAACCGGGCTCTCCAAAGTGGCCATCTGATCAGGTTGCAACTTATTAGGAAAAGTATAATTAAGTTTATACCTAGTGTCGACTGGAGCTCGAAACCGATTAGCAAAGTGAAGACGGAATTCTTCTTTAACACGACATGGGTCGTCCACCCAATCACCATCCACCATAACACCTTTAATGGCCAAATTCGCACGTTATACGAATGATGATTCCATGAAGAACTTAGAATTTTCATCACCCCTCGATAGCCCACTGAACTTAGCCTTATGTCATATAATCACGTGCATTAGCAGAATTTATATCGTGCAAGTTTTTCAAAATCTCTAACCGTCTCTAGAGAATGACTTCGTTTGTACCCCCTTGATCTAACTCTTTGTCAATATCTCGCAGATTAGAACGAAGCTCCTCGAGGTGACCAGATTGCTTTTTGCGATAATCATTAACCCATAACCGAATTTTCTTTTTAAGGATTTGCAATTTCTTCTTAAAACGAACCATCTTTATTTCATTAAAATATCAATATCAATGTTATTCACGTTCCAAACATTTTATCGAAATCTTGAAAAATTGAGCCAAGAGTGAAAAGACCGAAAGAGAAGGCCATAACAAAAATCACTTCCCTAAAGTAGGGATAGGGCGATGATATGTAGAGATGACTATCTAGCAAATTCCCGATAGATGAGTAAATACCGAGAGTAAGCCATACCAAAACTAAAAACGATCTAATTTTACTCATTTCTAGGCCGATTTGAAGAGACCAAGTAAATGGAGTAACCATCCAACTGAATTTCGATTAGCCCCGATTAGAAAATAAAGACAATTGAATTCATTGCACTTTTGAGCTATAAACTCGAAACCAAAACGACCTCCACACACTAACTTCATTGAAATCCCCCATGACATATCATGTCCATCCCAACAGCCAATGAGATTCCCGAAATGTATATTCCATAGAATACTATAAGAACGCTCACCACGTGCTTACTATGGAGGTATTGAGGAGCATAAATAGATATCATAATTAACTCACCTTTCTTGGAGACCCATGAACCATAAAGCGCATAAAGTATCCTAATGATGTGAATATCTTTACAAAAAATGCTTGGGAAGATTCCCAAACGCATAAAATGCACCCTAATTACCACGATTCACTAAAGTACAAATCGAACTTAGAATTACCACCATACGATTTGATGTACATATCAAGAAATAATGATCTGACTTCGTTTCTTGCATCGAAAGAAAAGTCACCTTGTGTTATGTGTTTAACTCATTTGATCCAATTCCTTTTTTGCCTTGGATCCTAGGCCTGAACATTAAGGGATAGAATAGATTCATTTGAAACCATCGCAAACTCCTTGAGATCCAATAATTTTCTCCATGTCTTTCTTACTCCCTTCCATCGTAAAACCCATAGCTTGACCAACCTTGATCATGTCGTCTATAACCTCCAATATAGAGCCGCCTACTCTTTGGTTAAGATTATCCTTTGGGGAACCTTGATCTTTAGTAGGCTGAGATTCCTCCAAGACGCGAGAATTAAGACCTCCTGAGTGACTGTGAAGTGGAGAGTTTTTTCTGTCTGATTTTACCTGGTCAGCAGGTGTAAAACCAGGTGGGAAAGGTAAACTAGAGTCCAATCCAGTGTTTTCCTCTCCTTTATCCCGTTTATTAATAAGGTTATAAAGATTAAACGGATCACTGAAAATCTCCTTTTCGTTTGGTAGAGAGTTCTGGTTAAGCTCTTGAACCAAGGGATCATCCTGGTCACCAAAAACCGTTTCGGATATGCCTTCAATATAACTTTCATCTTCCAAATTCACCTTCTTACTCATATCGTCATTTTTCTCTTCCTCTCCATTAACGAAATCATCGTCAGAAACAAACTCGGCATCATTAACTCCTTTGAAGGACGGAGACCAAACGAAAAGCTCCTTAGCTCTTACAAATGTCTGCAAACATCGTAACTAGACAAAAACTAATAAAACGTTTAAAACAACAACCTAATGAGTATTATTCTTACTTCTACCACTAATGGCAAAAAAACTTGAACTCGATGGAGAAATTCGAAACCCGGACTAACTGAGGCGAGGTGGGGTATGCTTATCGGGTTATATGGCGGGTTTGGGGCTTGAACAGGGAATTTAATCAGATTTGAGCGAAGAGCGGAGAATAACATCCACAGCCCGCCTCATCCGAATAATATATACTCATATACAAATATATCTACACTTATATAGTATTTTGTTAGTATTTACGTTATAAAAATGTTTCTATAATATTGTTAGTTTTTTTTTATCTTTATAAGATTGCAAAATAGATACTGTATTATAGAAACTTGTTTACTGTTATATTTATTTTAAGTTTTAGTTTTTGATGGTTTAATTTATCATTATTGTACTGTTGTTGAAAACTTAATAATTCTTATTCGTAATTGATTATTAATATTTTTTCAATTTTACAATTTATTGCCAACGGTCTAAAACTAATAATAAATGTAAAATGACACGGCTTTGATCGAGAGTTCACCTAAAAAGAACACCCTGATAAGATCCCCGATTAGTACCGGGACGAGTTTGGGGGAGCATCGCGACCCAACGGAAAGCCCTGATTAGAACCCCGATAGAAACCAGGGCTAAGGATAACTTTAGTAATCGAGTTTAGGGATGGGGATGGCCGCCCCGCTCCAAACCCGTCGATTGCCATCCCTACCACTACGTTAGTGGCATGTAACTTCATTATTCCCATTACTATTCCACTACAATTGTCTTTCTATTGTGGACTTAAGGTTTCGTCGTTATAACTCACTACTCTCGCAATACGAATCTTAAGATTTCATTATTCCCTGAAATCAGTTGACCCGACACTCTCATCACCCATGTTGATCACTCCGTGACAGTCATGTCGCTAACTAGATATTTATTTTTTAGTAATAGCAGCAAAGTCATTATGAAAACAAAACCGCCATTTTTCCTATATATATATATATATATATATATATATATATATATATATAATAATTAGAATAAAAGTAATTATATAAATCCATGAAATGATATCATATATTACAAGCTAAAAGGCTGAGTATTTATTAACAAATATAACATGTAAAATTAAAATTACGTCGCAAATATATACAATTAACATGTTTTATTTATAAAAAAATACGAAAAAACCAAAACCCGTCCGGGTCTCATGACCCGGGTCACTCCAAACCCGGTCAAACCCGGCGGGTCAAACCGGGTTTCGAAAATATGAAACCCGGTTTAAGGTGACCCGTTTTTTCGGCCGGAACCGGTTCAACCGGTTGACCCGGCCGTGTCGAACCGGGTTTCAAAACACTGTTCTCATCACCCATGTTGATCACTCCGTGACTGTCATGTCGCTAACTAGATATTTATTTTTTAGTAATAGCTGCAAAGTCATTATGAAAACAAAACCGCCATTTTTCCTCAGTAAGTTTATTTCTTAGGATATTTTTAATGAAAAGTTTAATCAAAGTGTTTTCATCAACGGAATGGTAAAGCTTTTAGACTTTGTTTGTCGTGATAGAAAAATCCTGATATGTACTACTGCTGTAAAACATGTGGATACCTCTCTTTAGTGCTGGTCTACCTTCATTTGTACAATAGCACTAGCAAAATCATTCCCTCGAATTAGTATCGACATGACTCAACTGAGATCATAATAAACAACTAAAAAAAAGGTCACCTTATATAAGACTATGGTCTATGAAAATGTAATAATGTGTGACAAAGATAAACAATATATGTCTTTGTGTTTTCTATATATGTATCCGTCGATTTTTTGTTAAGGTTATCATACACGTATAGTTCGGACTAACAGATAGAAGAAACATCGCTCCTTTAATTGATACAGGCTTATGCAACCTAAAGCTAGCTTATCTTTTGTTAAAGATCTTTAATTTCTAATTACGTCCTTTCGTGTTAATTTCTCCACATATGGCCGGTTGTTTTACATTAAGTAGTCGTGTTAATTTCTCTGAAAAATGGCTGCTGTACTAAAAGAACTTACAATCGTAAAAGATACATTCAATAGAGTTTTAACCTGTTACGTAGTATGTTTTTTTTGTTAACAAGCGTGATTTTTTTTTGAACGGCAAAAATTTATTAAACTAGCAAGGAGCTAGAAAACAATTACAAGAAAATAAATTGGGGATTTTTTAACCAATCGTCCCAAGAAAACGTCGTATGACAACGACTTTTACACCAATTGAAAGCACAAAAAACTATAGCATCAAAAATTTCCGAACGTCTTGGAGGAGATTCTTCAAAAATGATCCGATTCCTAAAGTTCCAGATAAACCACCAAGATACGAAGAACACTCCCTCCAACATAGCTTTGACCTTAGAGGAGAACTGAATCGAAAGAATCCAAGACTGCCACTCTTGGAACGATGACCAGTCATGAGGATCTAAGCCCCACCATCTGCATATGGGACGAAGAACAAGCTGAGCCAAATCACAACGGAAGAAGATGTGGCAAACATCTTCCTCGCAGACTGAACAAACCGGACAAAGAGACGACTCAATAGTGATGCCTCTGCGAATCAGATTAACTCGAGTCGGTAAACAATCTTGCCGAGCTCGCCAAGCGAAGATGTTAACCTTAATAGGGATGTATTTGATCCATCTAGTCTGGGCAGCTTGATGCGGAAGGAAAAGATCATCAATGTAGTTACGAATCTCCTTAACCCGGAAGTTACCATCGCTAACCAAATCACAAACCCATCGATCACCTGAATTCGATAAAGTCACCGAATCCATCAAAGAAGTCAAATCAGCCAACAGATGTTCTTCGATACCACCCCGAGCATTTCTACGGAACGAAATATCTATCGGAGCACTAAGCTTAACAGCCACCGAGGCTTCTTTGTTCAGGTCCAATGCGAACAAGCGAGGAAATTTGACACGAAGAGGAACGTCTCCGATCCAACAATCGAACCAGAATCTCGAATCATCACCATTACCAATGCGTTTTTTACAATGCGACCAGAAATCAAAACCTTTCCCTTTTAACTTATTGACTTCCCTCATTATTGAACACCAGTTAGAGGATAGACTAGTCGAGTGAGTTTCCACCGAAGAACCATAAAGCGCACGAATGACTTTATACCATAACGAGCCATCTTGGGATACAAAACGCCAAACCCATTTGAGAAGGAGGGCACGGTTAAGAGCAAAAAAACTCGAGACTCCTAAACCACCATGTTTTTTTGAAGCTAAAACCTTATTCCAAGCGACCCATGTAACTTTTTTTTCCGACTGGTCCGCACCATTAAAAAACCGGCTGCGGATAGACTCCATAACCTTCAAGACACCTGTAGGGACTTTAAAAATGGACATATTATAAATCGGCGATGCCCCAAGAACGGATTTCAAGAGAGTTAGACGACCGCCTATCGAAAGGGTTTTCACCTTCCACTTAGAGAGGCGAGATCTAAGCTTAAGAATAACGTCATCCCAAGCCTTAATACGAGAAGAGTATTCTCCCACCATAACGCCTAGATAGCGGAATTTGTTGCTCATAATAGAACAACCTATCAAAGAGGCTGCCTGCTCTACCACTTGGTGCGGAACGCACATACCCAACAGTTGACTTTTAAGGATATTTATTTGAAGTCCAGAAGCAAGAAAGAAGCTCTTTAAAATGTTGATAATACCACTCAGATTTTCATTAGACCATTCTCTTATAAACATAGCGTCGTCTGCATAAAAGAGGTGAGATAAGGATAACGAACCTGGTAATTGAATACCTTTGAACAAGCGAACCTAGTAATTGTTTCATTCAAACTACAACTTAAGATCAATTGTCATTGTCAGAATCATCGCTAGATAAAACTTCTTCAACATTAGTACTAGGGGAACATGCCTTTTGGAGAAGAGCTAGAATCTTGTTAAACCCGGCATAACTTATTTTATGTAAAACCTTGATGTGCGAAATCTCTGATGTAAATTCCAATGTAGTCATATCACTGATTTCCATGTCCATGCCTTTCAGTTTGTTTGCCATATCGCTCATCATCATAATGTGCTCACGTACACCACTAACCCCATCATACTTAGTAGTCAACATTTTGAGGATCAAAGTGCTTGCATGGGCTTTCGAAGTCCCTTTAAATTGTTCCTCTACGGAGCTTAAGTACTCCTTTGCATTCTCAGAGTCACGAATGGCTCCTCGAATGGCAACGGATATGAAGTTCTTTAAGATCATGAGCGACACGGATAAACTCGCATATTAATCTAAACAACCATTCGTTGTTGGAATTAGGGCTACAAAGGAAGAATTACATCTTTTAGAAAAAGAGCTGTTAACGAAAAAGATACGACCGCTCGCCAAAGGTCAGACCCTAATACAATCCCAATATTCCCTAAAAAATTCAAGGTGGAAGCCAGTCGGGGCCCGGCGATTTTATTATCAACACAGCTCTACACAGCCCCTCCGAATTCATCCGCGCGACACACCTTCTCTCTAAATCTTCCATTGATTGTGCAACATCTATTAAACTCAAAATTTAATTTAAATCTGTGATTGGCAGGTTCTTTAAATCGAGAAGCAAAGTGGTTAAAAAAAGCGTCTTTAAATCATACCTGGTTCTGTTTCCCAAAATCCATCAACGAAAATGCCCCGAATCGCTAGCTGAGCTCTCCTTTTATTGATATGCCCATGGAGTGAATTTGAGTTTTCATCCCCCTCTACCGCCCACTTGACTTTAGATTTCTGAAAATTATCTTTCGATTCCATCTCAGAAACATTAAGAAGTTTATGTTTCAGTTCGAATCGACGAAAAACAGTATCATCGTCAAAAACCCCACGATCCATATCTTTGTCAATCGCCCCCAATTCCGAAATCATCTCATTTTTTGAACCTGATATTTCCAGCTTCTTGGCTTTAATCCAGCTACGAATAATTTTCTTAAGATCTTAGTAGTTATTTTTGAAACGAATCATCCCATTAGTATCCGAGTGAGAAAATGAGTGCCATGACAATTTAATCATATCATCAACCCGACATAATCAAACCATTGAATGATAAAATCGAAAAGGAGTTGGTCCGAAATCCAACTTGAACTTCTCCAAAAGCAGGATTGGAACGATGGTACCCGTTAGGTGCGGTCGAGGCAAATGCTGTAATGGAAGGAAATAGAGAAAAATACCATCTAAACTAGATATAACATCTAGTTTGCTCATTTTAGAAGCCGAGGGATGAGCCCATGTAAATGCATATCCTTCCAAAGTAACATCGACAAGCCCCGCGTTAGAAATAAAGCGATCAAAGTATCTAGCGCTATAAGGATTAAAACAGGATCCACGCCGTTCTTCGCTAGATCGAACTTCATTAAAATCTCCCATAATAATAGACTCCCCATTCCAACGACCAACTATGTTAGAGATATAGTCCCATAACTTCCTTTTGCATGAAGTTTGTTGAGGAGCATAAATAGCAATAAACAAGATTTTGGAATTGGTAGGAAGCCACGTTCCATAAATAGCTATGAAATTATCCGATACCGTAGTGTTAATCTTCTTGAAAATTGAAGCTTCCCATATACATAGGATACCACCAGAGTTTCCTAAGGACTCGCTACAAACGTAATCGTAATTGGAGTTACCCCATAAAAATTTCACGTCCATATGCGAAATACTAGTCATCTTGGTCTCTTGGATCGCTAAAAAATTAAGTTTGAATGAATTAGTCAACGTCTTTATCCACTCCTTTTTGGTCTTGTGGCCAAGACCTTGAATGTTAATAGATAGGGCATTCATCTAAAGTTCGGTTTGAAAGGCCCCATAAGCCTAATGTGAGTGCTACCAATAACTCAAGGGCTGCTAGCGGAACGGAAAAACCAT
>BQNB010073386.1:0-32134 GCA_026074375.1 Tanacetum coccineum
TCTCTCTCTCTCTCTCTCTCTCTCTCTCTCTCTCTCTCTCTCTCTCTCTCTCTCTCTCTCTCTCTCTCTCTCTCCCCTCCCCTCTCCCTCTCTCTTTCTCTCTCTCCCTCCCTCCCTCCTTCCCTCCCTCCCCCTCCCTCCCTCTCTCTCCCTCTCTCTCCCTCCCTCCCATACGGAACTTTCGCCTATCGTCGCATGCCTTTTGGGCTATGCAATGCTCCTGGCACGTTCCAACGATGTATGATGGCAATCTTCCACGATATGATTGAAAAAACAATGGAAGTATTTATGGATGACTTTTCGGTCTTCGGGGACTCTTTCTCTACGTGCCTATCCCATTTGGAAAAAAATGTTGAAACGGTGTGAAGACACCAATTTGTCTTTAAACTGGGAGAAGAGCCATTTTATGGTGAAGGAAGGCATAATTGTTCTCGGACATAAAATTTCTAAGTCGGGAATTGAGGTTGATAGAGCTAAAGTCGAAGTAATAGCTAAACTCCCTCATTATCCGACTTCTGTCAAAGGTGTCCGTAGTTTCCTTGGGCACGCCGGTTTTTACCGACGATTCATTCAGGACTTTTCCAAGATTGCCCGTCCTATGACTCATTTGCTTGAAAAAGAGACTCCCTTTTTCTTTTCTGAGGAGTGTATCGATTCCTTTAATACACTCAAAAGAAAACTGACTGAGGCTCCGATCTTAATTGCTCCCGACTGGGACTAGCCCTTTGAACTTATGTGCGATGCTAGCGACTTCGCAATTGGGGCAGTCCTCGGGCAAAGAAAAAACAAGCATTTTCAACCTATACACTATGTTAGCAAGACTATGAACGAGGCTCAACTACTACCTACTACTACGGAAAAGGAATTACTTGCTGTAGTGTATGCCTTTGAGAAATTTCGTTCATATACTTGTCATGTCCAAAAAGAATTAGTGTATACTGATCACTCTGCCATCAAGTTATCTTCTTTGCCAAGAAGGATCTAGGCAAGACTCATGGGTGGATCTTGTTGCTCCAAGAATTTGACTTTGAAAAAGGCGAGACAAAAAAAGGGAGCTGAGAATCTCGCCGCCGGATCATCTGTCCAGACTTGAAAAACCGCATCAAGACAAACTCCGAGAACAAAGGAAATCAATGAAGCATTTCCTTCTCGAGACTCTTGGTTCGATTGCTCCCCCCTTTATTTCAAGTCAAAGGTACCCCATGGTTTGCAGACTTGGCAAAACTTACCATGCGGGGAAATTCGTGATTAAGGGAATGAACATTCACAAACAAAAAAATAATTCTTTAAGGATGTCAAACTCTATTTTGGGATGATCCTTTCCTGTTTATATATGGCTGATCAGGTGAATAAGAGTTGTGGTTTCTGGGCAAGAAGCTTTAGACATTCCTCAAAGCTTGCCACAAGTGGACCTATGGGGGAATATGGTGCAATTACACAGCCAGAAAATCTTCGATTCAGGATTCTATTGGCCCACCCCATCTACAAGGATGCCCATGACTTTGTCACCCGTTGTGACATTTGTCATCGTCAAGGAAAAATTACGCAAGTGATGAGATGACACAAATACTCCATCCAAGTTTGCGAAATCTTTGTCATCTGGGGCATTGTTTTTATGGGGTCGTTCCGTTTTCAAGAGGGAAAAAATACATACTCGTGGGCTGTTGACTATTGTCAAATGGGTCGAAGCAAAAGCGCTCCCACTCCAATGATGCCCGTGTTGTCTGTATAATTTTTGAAAACTCTATTCTTCGATTTGGTGCACCACGAGGCTATCATAAGTGATGCGAAGCTCACTTTTGCAATGGACCAATTTACAAAGTCATGATTATGTATGGAGTAACTCATCGTCTCTCCACCGCGTATCACCACAAAAAGGGGCAATTGAGGTGTCAAATCGTGGTTTAAAGGCGTATTCTTGAGAGAATCCGGGGGAGAAAATCTGCTTCCTGGCGGACAAATTAGATGTTGCTTTATGCCTTCCGCACAGCTTACAAAACACCCATCGGGTGTACTCCATATAAACTTGTGTACGGGAAGGCATGTCATCTACCGATCGAGCTAGAGCACAAAGCCTACTGGGCCCTCAAGCATACAAATTTTGATGTTCAAACTGCGGGTGATCACAGGAAAGTTCAACTGAATGAACTAAATGAACTTCGTGATCAAGCCTACGAAAACTCTTTGATCTATAAAGAGAAAACCAAGAGGATACACGATGCTAAGATCAAAAACCGCGTTTTCAACGTTGGTGATCGTGTCCTCCTCTTCAATTCTAGACTGAAGATTTTCTCGGGCAAATTGAAATCCCGTTGGTCTGGACCATTCACCGTTGTCCAAGTTTTTCCTTATGGCACCGTCGAGCTATCTCAAAACTCCGGGCCCAACTTTAAAGTGAATGGTCATCGTATCAAACATTACTTTGGAGGGGACATACCAACCGAGGTTGTCCCGGATCTCCAAACGTTCCCCATGGACCAATAAATTCGGGGGACGGGTCAAGCGTCGGGACCCTAAACAAGCGCTTCGTGGGAGGCACCCCATGCTTATCCGTAGTATGTAATAAATAAGTGTTTTTGTGTGAGAAGGTTTATATGTTCCATTACTCGTGTTCTGTCCATGTTTTGTGTGCTCTATATTGTATGTCCAGGTATTCCCGGATTGTGAAGGCTCTCGATTCTGTCATTTTTAACTCGAGCTTCACATCCTCAGCTTCATTTTGGGAATTCAGTATCCAAATCTTATCGACTAACGTTATATCTTTTGGCACACTTTATAAACGGCCTTAGATTTACGTAGGAACCCCTTGAAACATCGAGGACGATGTTTAGTTCTAGTATGGGGGGGTTATCTTCGATTTGATGTTTTCCTGCAACCGTTGTTATCACGTAATCCCGTTTTTACACTAAATTTTTTGCAAAAATACCAAAAAAATAAAAAAATTTAAAATTTTCAAAAATAGAATAAGTGTTTTTGTCTTTTTGGGTAGAGTAAGAATAAATTTTTGACTCGATCGGGCGTGTTGAGCCCTAGCTAGTTCTTTTAGGCCAAAGCTTTCACGAATTCTATTGCTTTGAATTCTTAAGTGAAGAACGAGAAATGATAGAGTTAAATATAAGTTTATGTGTCAAGCAAGATTCGTCTAAAAACTTATATGAATAACTTGTGTTCTTTTTCTCCCATAAGCTTCTAATCCGCCTAATCATACGTGTTCGATTCAATTCGGCTAAGTCAATCGATGTTTTCAGAAAAAGCTTCAAATTTGTGACTTGATTCTTTAAAAGCAAAAGTTTTGAAAAGATTTAATGCCAATAAAGCATACATTTGATTATATGGAGCAAGTAATAGATGTGTCGTGATATCCCACTCCGCTAACCACGAGGTGGGGGTTCAAACTAAGACATCTTTGCTTCTAGGGACTTGGTGTGTCGTGATATCTCACTTGGAAGAAAGGTCTAGGTGAGGGTTCAAACTAAGACACTAATCCTTAGCCATATTAGGAAGAAGGTGTTGATGTGATTTCCCACTACGCTAGCAACGGGGTGGGTTTTCAAACTAAGAACACCGGACGTTGGTTGTGATATCCTACTAGGGAGCGAGGCCTAGGTAGGTGTTCAAACTAAGCAACGCATTCCTAGCTTTAAGAACTTTTGAAAAAAAAAAAAAAAAAAAAAAAATAAAAAAAAATAAAAAAAAAAAAAATAAAAAAAAAAAAATATTAATAAAAAATATAATAATTTTGAAGTTCTATAAAATCAAGTTTGCAAAGTCCTTAATAAATGGTTCATAATCAACGATTCATTTTGTGACTATTGAGAATAATTGATCTATGGGTTGAGTAAATCGAGCACTACCACGTAATCCATTTATCCAATGACGGAGTTCAAAAGTTTTCACAAGTCTTAAGTATAAGGCTTTACACCTAACATTATATCGACAATGATCTCGTTAATTGCTTGGCTTAAGACTATTGAAAAAATCGGGGACTAGAAATATTTCCGTCAGACATACCGTAGATCATTCTATGGACTTTACACACACTATGATCCGCAATGTGAGTTAAAAATAAGAAAGACAAAGCGCATCAAAAAATCCAAAAATTTGAGTAGTCAATGTACATACAAAAATAAGGTGTTAATCGGATATGGTCGACAGCTATTGATTCTTTACCTTTGACAAAAACACTTTGCTACTTTTCAAAGTTATTAGTCGGAGGGGGTCAAGAGTCTTAGTTTTCGTAAATGCTTACTTCATAGCATTAGACCAGAAATGAATAAATGATTTGGCATTCACAAGTAAAAACCTATACTTATTATATCTTGAGAAAAACACATGTAAACAATGGAAACTCAAAAACCGCAAACGATCTATTCAAATTCCCTAGGTTAAAACTAGACTTCAAAGAAGAAACTTACAGTTGGTTTCATGATTGAGATAAAATTGTTGTGCAACCGTTTGGTAGAGAGATAGCTATGTGATATATGCTAACTAGGTCAAAAGTATATAAAATGTGCATGAAAAGTGAGGATAGAAGTGTAATTTTACATAAGCCCATTATGTTAGTGACCCATTTTCCTTCCTAATCCCCCCAAAAATGGATGGAACAAATCAACACACAAAAGCCTGTAACTTCCCTCCCTCCCACCTTCCTATCCCCTACCTTTCCATCTTTAAAGAAACTTAAGAACACCATTTTTTTAATTTCCCTTCCTATCCTCTTCCATTCCTTAAAAAAAAACTCTAGAACAGAGCGTAAAAGAAATTAATACCCCTTTGACATACACGGTTTCAATAAAGTCAAACAAATAGAAATAGAAACTAAACTTTTACAAATCACGGTTTTACTCTTCCAAATAGACATAGACATACGGTTTCAAGATAAATTAAACTAATAAAGACACACATACACGATTTCACTTCTCCAAATTAAAAGTTAGACAAACTTAAAATATATATTTAATACTTTTCAAATAATTATTTAATCTCTATTACATAAACACCATAACTTTTTTGTTACTTTTATGATTATTCATAATTTATAGTTATAATGATATTTTGTTTAAGTGTTTTGTGTAACCAAAATATCACTATAACTATCTGCCGTTATAAAATTTCGTTGCTGCGCATAAGTACTCGTCTAGTTTTAATAAAATCTCCAAACATTAACCAACTAATTTATATTTAGTTTTCAATTAACACTTTGGTTCTTTATGAAAATTCCAAAACCACATGAGTTTGATCCCTAAAAGGGCCTAAAATGGTCTTATCGTCAATAACATCTGGCTTCATTTGATTATCTGGATTTTTTATAAGTTTCGAGAACATACTTGACTAAATGGTTCACCAACCCTGTTAAAGGTATTGCTATTTAATCTTTGTTATGTCAAGCTCGTATATAGTCACTTTATCAGACATAAAAATGGCATGTAATTTCCCCCTCATCTTTCACATATTTTGTGCGGACAACTCACCTTTCTTATTAAAAGCTTTACATGCTGAATGTAGTACTCTTTTCAGCATTTTAATTTCATATTAAGAGGCTTCAGGTCAAATAGTCAAGTTCGAGAAATTAGATGCCTTCTTTTCACTTAACACCCCATGTTTTCTACATGACAATATTTGTTGTGATCTTCATGTCTAACAAATTGACTCTAAAGCTAAATATTTAGGCTTTTCCTTGATTTTTGGTCAAAATAAAGCAAAGATGTTTAATTTCTTGTTGGACAAAGTGATTCAAAAAAGGCAAGGTTAGAAGCATAACCTTCTTTCCCAATTAGGTAAAGAAGTTCTAATCAAGTGTGTTGATAACGCTTAAATTATACATGTTTCTATACGCGTTATCAATGCTTTTATATATATAAACCGGTTGAATATAAGAACTTTTGGTATAATAGAGTATATTTGTCATTGTAGGTTCTTAGAATGTGTCGTAGAAGAAAACGGAAGAATACACGAAGATTTGAAGCTTAAACAAAGAAAGAACTCAAGCTGAATGCTTCCCGACACTTGTTTACTGTTTTGGCCATAACTCGGTCATACGAACTCCGTTTGACATGATTTTGGCAGCCACGCGAAGAGAATTCAATTATCTACAACATTAAAAAGGCAAAGTACTAAAATTTCCCCAAGTGCGCCGCACTTCCAAAAATGTGCGGCGCACATTTCACAAAATCCCAAGTACGACGCACAAATAAAAATGTGCGTCGCACTTTCAGTTTGCAACATTAAAAACGTGAATTTAGCCCCAAAAACGTCCACATACATCCTTTGCTTGGTCCCCAAGTAAAATTTACCCTATAAATACCTCCTAAAACTCAAGGGAATTTCACATCTTCACACACTTGATCAATAACAATCATAGTGATCATGGGAGAGGAGGAAGGATTGGTGAGGATCTTATGATCCGATGATCCAAACACCCCTTTATTCCATTACGTATCACCATATCACCACTACCACTATAGCCACGAATTATTACTCTACCACCATGATTTCCAGACCTTCATTCATCACTATTACATAACCTAAACTCATTACTCAAAGGATTCATACCAAATCCTTCCGAGTCACCACCATAAACCTCATTGCTAAACACTCCATTTGGTGATACGTTACGGATTCCTTGAAGAGAAGTGATATATCCTTAGGTTAATTCAGTAGCATAGGTTGTTGGTTGATCATGGATACTTGGGTTGTTGGATTAGAGATTGTTTTGGTTGGAATATTAGTTTTGGTACTTTATACTTGAATTACTAGCATAAACGGATTTGGTACATTTCATTACTAATAATATTGATAATGTTTCTGAATTTATTTATGCTTGTTATGTTGGTTATTGGTTTGGTTATGATATGAATGTGTGTCGTTACTTGGACGATATGTGCATAACTTGTGAATATGAATGCTTATGAATTCGATATTGTTTTACTTGGATCATTATTTATCTTTTGATTTATCATTGCAATAGATATAGGTTGAAAGGCTCTATTGTCTTGATGAATTTCGCATTGTCTGTCTATAACAATTCGGTGCTAATCTTGTGAGAATTGATTAGTAAATCCATAAATAACCCAAGTGAAATAATGTTTAAGACCCTTCCTTATGTTAACCGACTGGGTTGGGAGGAATTCCTATGTATGCATATTTGATATAAACTATTCTTAATGCGCTCGTGATAATGTAGTATACAGGCCGAAAGGATTCTATATTATCATTGGTAGATATGCTTGTTAGTATGATTACCCGTCATATATGACTTGTATGATTTTGTTTATTATATCTTTTATGCTTGGTATCATGCTTGCTTTACACATGTTTAGGCTATTTGATCCGTGACAATCAATTGACATTGTTACTTGATAAACAATCTGTGAATTGATAAAAATCCCGTGGAACGACCTGGACTTACCCAATACTATATTACACTCGAATAGGGTATACTTGCCCGAATGTTGTGTTTTTAGTCAAAATCGGTATTTCTAGTTATTATAAATTTAAAGCTTGTAGAAAACACACATCAAGTTTTTGGCGCCGTTGCCGGGGATTTGTTTAGTTGTTTACAGATTGTTTGCTAGTCTTGTGCATCTTACGTGTGTTTCGTGTTCTAAATCCCTTGAAATCTAAACATTTATAAACTCGCCGTACCGTTTTCTGGCAAACGGAAACCAAAAAATTGTTTTTCTCCAAGAAGTGCGCCGCACATTCATGTTGTGCGCCGATTTTCCTGAAAACCCACAAAGTGCGCTGGACTTACACCAAGTGCGCCGCACTTTCTACAAATTTTTTCACAAAAAGAATCGGATTTAAAAACTCAAACCCAAACAAACCACCAAATCTCTAGTCCCAGGTATGTAATCATTTGAAATTCTATTTTATCTGATTATATGCCTTGTAATTTTGTTAATATTTAGTTGTCATTCGAAAAAAAAACCAAAAAGATTTTTATTTCTAAATTGTTTTCGCTTTGTTTTTGCTTATTTTAATTATTGACATGTTCTTGTTCATATAATAAAACATGTGTTTTGTTAATCTTTTAGTTTGTTTGATATTTCTCTTGAATTGCATCTGTAAAAAAAAAGATGAAATTTTAGAAAATTTGCAGTAAGTACGCCGCACTTCTTTCGAAGTGCGCCGCACTTTGCACCTGCATACAAAAAAAACATTTTTGTATAAAAATAAACCGATGCATTGTCTTTTTAGGTTAGGTGAATACTTGTTAAATGTTTTTATTTGCTTATACATCTTAGTTTGCTTGTTTATGTGTGTTTGTTTGAATTATTATGTAAAAATGTTAAAAACTATAAAAATCTAAAAAGAGTTTCATTTTTTTAGTTTTCTTGTCTGTGTGTTTGTTTGTCAGTATTTGTTTATATATGTGTTATGTAAAATAATAAAGTGTGAAAGAGAAAAAAAACATGTTTTCTGTCATAATAAAACCGTCGCACATGTGTTTGTGTGCGGCGCACTTTTTAAATTTTTACCGCGCTAGTATTTTTGAATATTTGAAAATTTATAAAAAAATTAGGTTAAAAGTACGCTGCACTTTCTTTCTAGTGCGACGCACTTTTGTTCTGAAAAAAATTATAAATAAAAATTAAAAAATATATATAAAAAATTAAAAAATAATAATAATAGAAATTTTGTAAATTATTGTTTTAAACCTTAAATAATAATTATGTGTTTGATATATGTGTTTGTATTAAAACAAAAAAAAATACAATTTTTTTATTTTCGCCATTATTTTTTTATTATTATTTATATATGTGTTTTGAGTGTTTGCATATTAGTAATTATATTTTCCTTTCTATGTTATTTTTTAATTAATAATGTTTTGTGTATGCTTGTTTTACTAAAACGTATATAAATAAAAAAATTAATGTTAAAAAAAGAAATCTAAAAATATATATGGTTTTGAACTTTGTGGGTGTGTTCGTTGGAAACCCTCACGAGACTATAACTCGTCCACTCGGGCCACCGAGGGGTTTAAAGGCTTGTTGCATACGCTAAATGCAACCGTGGTGCCTACGAAAGTGCGCTTTTGTATTTTACGGTTTTCGTAGTTTTGTTTGCAGATTAAATAAATAAGTGGAGCTTAGATGGTGGTAAAGCTTATCACTTGGGGTGTGAATTTGGATCAGTATATTACATGTGGTAGAATACACATGCTTGGCGTTTCGTTTAGCGCCGTATCTTTCAAAATTCAACCGAGAACTTATGAGCCCCGGGAAGTTTCGTTTCTCTTATATTTATTTTTCCCGCTTGTCCCACTTTTAAGTTATTTTCTAATTATGCATAATGCTCAACTTAAGTGTGGGGGGAAAATAAATCTGAAAAATTAGACTCATTAAAGTATAAACTTTTGTTCGCCCTCAGTAATCTAAAAGTCTATTCTTGTTTCTAAGTTCTTTTGTCACTTAGGTTAATATATTAGAATAAAACGAAAAAATAATATAATATAAAGTTTTGAAAGTAGAGATGTGTCCTGATTGATAAAGCAGATCGACTCGGGATCGATGACATTACTTGCGCATTTATACCAATCACCCAAAAAGAATGTAAGGTTTAGATCTTATGGAATTCGGGTATCCATCTTTGATACCTAAGATAATTTTTGCCTTTAGCTTTCTCGAGTTAAGGTTTGAATGCAACTGCAAGTGTCTCATCCGTCGTTACGGCTGTGTATTTGTAGTTTTGTCGCCTTTTCTAGAGCATTGGTATCGGTTTAAATATATATGAGTGTGCTGGTGATTTATTGATTCTAGAACTTGTGCTTGAAATCATTTTGAGACCGCAGTGAGATCACGTTCGCGTGATATAGGTATTTTTATGTGATAAAGAGGCAACTTAGGATTAAACCAAATAGCCATTCCATTTAACATATTATTCTTTTAGCTAATTACACTGATTAGTTAACCACCCAAATAAAACCCTTATGTTAGCACTCATCTTTAGTGCTAGATACCCCTAGTTTAACTCACTGAGCCATTCTATTCATCTTTCTCATCCAGAAAAAATAAAAATACAAAAATATATAACCTTTAGCCTAGCTTACCCCTTGTCGAAAGTCTCCATGGTTGGTTGCTAGTTGCTCCGTATGATTGGTTGATTTATGCTTATAGTTTGTTCGCACTTTGTTATAAGTGTTGTGCCATTTTAACGGAGATGGAGATGGCCAGCTTCATGTTTCGTATTTTTTGTGGTGTATCCTTATCTCAAGTGTGGAGGAATTGTTAGTTGTTTGAATGAGGGTGGCATGAACAAAAAGAAAAATGAAAAAAAGAAGTGATGAAAAAAAAGGAAAAAAATGTGAAAAAAAGAAGAAACAAAAAAAAAGTTGAATAAAAAAAAAGAAGTATGAATAAGTGTTGTTTGTTAGATGGAGGTTGTTTTGTTCAATAACCTCGCGGGTTTGTGGATTGTCGTAACTAGCAACATGGGTTTCCAGGACTTGTCGACATGTATATTATAAAACCATTTCCAGTATATATTTCTCATGGCACTTATCATTCTTTATTATACCTTCTAGCCTAACGTTATACCGACATAAAAGTCCTCTTTTGATATTTATACTTAGTGCTTTATAGCCTCGTCGTGTTTGTAGTTTTGTTTCTTGTACAAGGCCTATGCAGTTGAAATGATCAGGTCTGAGAAATTGATTGTGATTTGCCTTTTACCCTCTATTTACATACATAGAGTGTTTGAGTGAATTATACTTCCTTTTTGTAAGAAGACTGCTTAAGTCTTGTTATAACAGCTTGAAGATCATCGGGTATTGTCAAACATCTCTACCTTCGCATATTAAAATAAAATAAAAATATTTTTCATAATTCTATTTTGTTTTGTAAAGCTTAATTCTTTTTCTTATTTTGCTTGAGGACAAGCAAACCCTTAAGTGTGAGGGGTGTTTGCGCCTTTTGCACTTATTTATTAAAAAACCAAAAATATTTTCGATAATTTCACACCCTATAAAAAACAAAATTTAAAAATATATATATATATAATTTTTCACTGTCTTGTCATCTAGGAACTTGTTTTTTATTTTTTTTTTCTTAGATTTGCTTGAGGGCAAGCAAAGTGTGGGTGGATTTTATAAGGCTCAAATTATACATATTTTTATATTCGTTATCTATGCTTTTGTATGCATATATTGCTTAATTATAAGAACTTTCGGTACTTAATTGAGTATATTTTCTATTGTAGGTTCTAAGTACGTGTCTTGAAAGGGAACGGAAGAATACACGAAGATATGGAGCTTAAACAAAGAAGTGAACTCAAGTTGAATGCTTCCCGACACCTGTTCACTGTTTTGGCCATAACTCGGTCATACGAACTCCGTTTTAGTTGGTTCAAGCGGCCACGCGAAAAGAATTCAATTATCTACAACTTAGAAAAAATCCCATGAACTGAAAGTGACCAAAGTGCAGCGCACTTTTCTGCCAAATTATGAATGCTCTTAAATGAGCTTGGCATTCATTGCAACCTTTCATCTTCCACTTCTAGGTCCTCTATGCACGAAGTTTAGGCTCTCTTGAGCCCTATAAATAGGCCTCAAATCCCTTTTATCTTACACACAACCAGCCCATCAATCCTCTATAAAGTAGAAAAGTAAAGGAAACTAAGTTTTTGAGAATTTGGTTGAACTTGCACCTAAGTTCTTCTCAAACCCAGGTTTTGATCCATCAAAGAAGCATAATTAAAGTGTTATTTTGAATCTATAAGCGATTGTGACAGAATTGTTCATAGTTTTTGGGTTTTACTTTGAATATAATAAAGTATTCTTAGGAAATTCATGTGAAATCATCATATTTTGCTCTTGGAATTTGGTATAATCTTGTTTATACTTTGAATATGATTTTTGCTGAATTCATGATGAATGTTAGGTGTGTTGTTACTTGTTTGATTATGGAGTAGTCTATCAATGTTTGTTTAAGCTTTATGAGGATTATGATATAGTTTTGATTGTTTTGATATGCTTTTAATCTTTATGCTTTATGCTTGATATGTTATTATTCGGATTGTTGTCTATCATTTGGTTGATCATATCATTCGATATAGGTCGAAAGGCTCGATTGGTGTGATTAATTTTGAGTCGCGAATCAATACTATGCTTGTGAGAATTAGATAGTAAATTGCTAGACAACTCGAATGATCATGTGTTTAAGGCCTAATCTCACGTCTAACGACTTGATTAGGAGAAGCATACTTGTATAAATATTGATCACAAATCTATCTTAATGTGCTTGTTATGTTCGGGTCATAGGTCGAAAGAATTCCCTTACATAATCGGTTAGTTATACTTTTGCTATTGTGGTGATCTAGATAAATCCTAGTCTCGATTTCATGTTCATATTCTAATTTTGTAATTAGATTGAATAGTGAGATTGATTATCGTTTGAATAATAATCATCTTCATATTCAAAATCCTCTTACGATCATCTATTGAAAGAGAGCACAAAAATGCTTTGTGGAATATGTTTAATTCTTCCTAATCCTAACCTTAGATGGTTAAAGGGTTCTCATTTGGTGAAGAAGAAATATTATGCATATTTAATAAAGTAAGAGAGAGTTTTGATGAGAAGATAGTTTGAGTTTTGAGTTGTGCTTTTGAATTGTTTGAGCAAGATTACATATGTTGTGCATTTGCTCATGTTTGGCTTTTCGGAGATGATGACTTTACCAATTGCATTGCAAGGTAAATTACTTGAATATTTTGGACAAAACATTCAAGTCGTCAATCCTACTTCATTGTGTATTTTATGCATATATTTTCCAAATATTTGGAACACAACTATTGGACAAGTAGACTCAATATGACATCATCTACACAAGTGTGAGTTATGATCCGATGCATATTCTTATCGTCTTGGAAAGGGATGTCGTTATTTTCATATCAATCGAGTGTGATTGAGTATGTAGGTTTAAGATAATATCTCTTGTTATATTTTGATATAATCTTAAAGCTAGACAAATAAGAATCCGATTTCTTGTCCATACTCAAAAACTTGTCAATTAGATTCGATAATAACATCAATCATAGTCTGAATAATGAGTTGATATATATTCAAAATCTTTCTTGACCCTCACGAACACTCTTTTAAAAGAAGACAAATAAAGATTTTCATAGTGTGTTTCACTAATCCTAAGACTAGTTGTAAGTGTGAGGTTGATGAATAATGACAAGTTAATTTCTTACTTCAAGATTGTCATATATTTTGCGTGTGCGAAAAACTATTTGTTATTATGCATAGTATGCATAGTTTTTGACATTTTATTAGTATATGAATGATTTTTCTAACCATTTTAATACAACACACATCTTTTGTAAAACACTATATGTTTATAAAAAGAATATAATTATGTGTGTGTGTTAGAACAATGCAAGTACAAGCAAAGTTTAAAAAATATTTTTTCTTTTACTTAATTACCAATGTATTAATACAATCTTTTATTTTGTTTAACCAACCCGAGGTCAAACAACGCAAGATGATGAAAATATTTAGACATTTTGTTGGAAGAGAGATAATGTGTTGGAAATATTTTCATGATGGGTTTTAACATATGATCTTAGGACATTATTTTTCCACACACTTGACAAACTATTAAACTCTCATTCCTAAGTGGGTTACTACACTCAAAATGATCTACAAGATGTTTATGTAACACTTGTAAATATAGTGATCTATGCCTATATGTAATGCACAAACAATTTTGCAACTTAACGCAAGAAATCTAGCGTAATTCCTAGGCATAATCCAAAAACTAGTAACAAACAAATAGCATACATGGCACATGTGTTTAGATATAATTAGCTCAATTACAAAAAGTAATGATTACTTATTAATATCTATTAACCAAGTTGAAACAAAAGTAAACACACATAATCATCTAACATACATATAAGGATATTCGTCGTTGTTTTGTGTATTAGATATAACGATGTATACGTAGCTTGATTTGATTTGAGAATAAAATAGTTCCTCCCCATTTCAAAAATTAATTAAGATCAATATTTTGAAAGGAAAAATACATTAATTAGAAATGCCCGACTCAAAGGAAAATATAAAATACAAGTTTTACGTTAAAACGAAACTTAAAGTTTTGACCACTATGTAGTATTTTGCATTTCTGACTTATTTAAGTTTAGAATGAATACATGGAAGTATTTTAAAATAAAAATAGACTCAATTATCTTTGAAATGGCGGGTGGCACGACTTCTACGGACTTACGGTTGATTTTATATGATTTTGCGAAGTTGGCCAAATTCTGTTGAAACAAACAGACGGCCCCCATAAAGGTAACGGCCCCCAGATTTATATGGGGGCCGCCCTATCATTTATGGGACCGCTACCAGTGACCCAAAAACACGTTTTTAGTATAAAATCATTTGGTGACTTAATGTAAGGACGTAGGACTTCAGAAAGTTGTTTCAGCACATGAAATACGTGTTTTAGACGCCATTTCTACTCTTATGACTAGAAAATATGTATTGACATTTCTAAACTCTTTTTAGAATATTTTCCTTCAAGCTATTATACAAAGTATATTTAATAACAAAACTAGTACGAATCAAACAACAAAACACTTTTCATACTTAATCCCCCTTCATAGGTAATTTGATACATGAATCGTACTCTATTTTAAAAACCATTTGTTTTGAAAACTAGAGCGACCTGCTCTAATACCAATTGTGGAAAACCGTAGAGGAGGGGTGAAAACTGTTTACTTAAAAAAAATAAGATCAAAGATCATATCACGTCTCACCGGCGGTCTCATAAATATATTGGGGCCGCCTAGTACATCAGGGGACCGCCCTATTTAAAGGGACCGCCTCCAGAAGAGGTTTTCGGACTAGATCATTTGTATCAAATCACCAATCAAGTTTGATGCAATATGAGAAGTGTCGATAATGGATTTACAATTACTAGCGCATATTCTACCAATATATCCACACTCACAATGTTTACTACAAAGAGCTACACAACCATGACTAACACAACATACACAACAATTCACACAATCATAAGCACAATGCAAGTGTAAAAGTAAAGAGAAAGGTAAAAGAAAATGCAAACCGACATGATGATTTATAGTGGTTCGGTCATGAAGCTCCTCTTCGCCCTACTCCACTCCTCGAGTATCCAACTCGAGAGTTACTTCACTAATCAACAAGCTCCCTTTCGGCGGAGAAAACCTTATACCAATGCTTACATTATTTTTTGACACTAAGCTAGATGTCGAGTCCTTCTTTGGGTACAACCAAACCCGTTATGTTTTATGGCCCAACATAACAAACCTTGTGTTTTATGGCCTAAACACATAAACCGCGTCGCTTACATTATTTTCCGACACTAAGCTAGATGTCGAGTCCTAATCTTAGCTAGAACCAATCTACCACATCACCAATGTATTTTAAGGCCTAAAATACTAACCAACCCACAATCAACCCATCCAAATATATACATCATTTGGATCTACACACTACTAAAGATTGGAAGACATGGACTCGATCTATATGTAACAAATGTTACAAATGGACTAACTAGACTACATAACTTCGGATCTTGAAGATGATCGAAGTTCTTCTCTTGCACTTGAGGGAAGAAGGAAAGAGTAGAAGATTGGAACACATTTAAACAAGATTAAACAAGTTGGAGGTGACTCACTATCAAATATTTAAAGAGATTTAGTGAGATCTAAAGAGAGAAATTCATGCAAAAGGATTATGAAAATAGTTGGAGGTGACTCACTATTTATAGGAGCTAAAAAAAAGCCTGTCAGGAAACGGCGGTCCCAGATATATTAGGGGGCCGCCGAGGGGTACCGCCGTATTTAATGGGGGCCGCCCGACAGGCCAAACCATTTTAGTCTTTTTGAGGTGACACACTTGTTCTGGTAAAAGTGTTAAACATGTTTTGGGGGAAAAGGACCAGATTTGAATTTTGAAATAATTACCACATAAAACATTTCTTTATAATTCAAAAACTAAATTTTTTTTCTATTAGTTTTTTGAAAAAATTAATTTTGTTACATTTTATATAAATGTCAAGTTAAAGACACAAACGTATCCTTTGATACCAACAAGTTAAATGCATGATATGTACATACCTTATGTGATTTACGGTCGGAGTGTAAACCATGTCTGACATGATGCAAACTTGAGACGTCAGAGATGTTGATGCATGTATGCATTGATGATTTGTGATTACGAGTAACTTGCGCACTTTACGTTACGTATTACAAGGCACATGTTTGTCATCACCAAAACATAAAGAGATCGTATAGATTAAATATCATAATATTTGTAGTAACACTTATGGCTTTTTTTTGGTTTTCGGCTTATATATTAAGCTTTTAGCTTATTTGGTTTTGAGCTATATAAAAAGCTTATGGCTAATATTCGATTTGGCTTAATGGGTTTAAGGCCCATTGGATTTTGGTTTATATTTTGATCTTATGAAAAGAAGTATGGACTAAGTTTTTACTATCGGGCTAAGTATTAAAGATCGTAATGGGCCATAAGGTCCAATAACAAGTAAATGAATTTGTCGACTTTGTAAATGGACTAAAGGAATTATATTGGACTAAGAGAGATTTTGTTGGACTTGTCGGATGTAAAGGGGTTATGTTGCTATAGTTTGATAAAACGTGTTGAAGGTATTGATATTATGTTTGTCGGAAAATGTCGGGTTTGTGAAAAAAGTGTTTTAGATTAAGGTTTAAGACCTTGGAAAAAGTCATAAAGGCGTACGGGTCATGCCGAATTTTCGAAAGAAATTTATACTTAGAGACGTTGTTTAAAAAGGGAAATTTTCAAGGATTTTATTAATCAAAAGTCATTTTACTTGAGAATTTAATGCAAAGTAAAATATATTTTTCTCGAAATCTTTTTCTTAAACGTTTAATATTTATAGTCGTTGTGTTGATTTTAATTGAAGAAATGAAGGGTGAATCTTAAGGAAGATTAAGTGTTGAGGTAAAAGCTATTGGACATGGACGTATTAAAGTAACAAGATGTTGTAATTACCCCGTTAGCTCGATATTAAGACAAAAATAATAATAAAATATAATTATTTTTATTTAAATTATTAAATACTTATATATATAAATATATATTTATTTATCGTATAGATTACGAAAACGAGGATTTAATTATATCCGGCAAGTGAGTTTTTACTAATTTTTTTGGTCAGATTTCCGCGGAGTATTTTGGTTGATTGTATCGTTCAACGATTTAAGGTGTTTGAGCCGTATCGTATTGATGTCGCACTTTGCCCAATTGTTTTTGAGTCATTTTCGCGTAATTACCACACAACCATAATATGAGATAAAGTTTTGATAACGAGATAAAGTCTTGGTGATAAGACGACAGTTTTTGTAATAAGTTAACGATATGAGGTAACGAGTTGGAATGATATAAATTTGAAATAGGATTTTGGGATGAAAATGAGAATTTTGCGTGAGTTAAGGCGAACACTTATACAAGAAGATAATTGTGTACGAGTATTAATAAAGTGGAAATATATTAGGTTATTGTCGGGTACATTGTGCGCTTGCATAGAGATTGTTTGTGCTTTGTGCGGTTGCTTTTCATTGCTGATTGAGGTGAGTTCTCGTAGCCCCACTTTTTACTGTTTTTCCGTTGGGGGAAAATGATACTCAAATGTGTTTTAAAATGTTTTGAATTGATCTGTGCGAAATGTGGTTTTGTTTTTAGGACAAGTTACGTAAAGCAAACATTTGTTGATTATAATCTATCTTAGGATCTAAGTAATGGTGCTCTTACTAAACCCTAGCTCATCGAGACTTTACCCACTTACTGCTTAATGGCTCTTTATATACTAGCAGTCACTGTATGAGTCTTTAACCTATGGAATAAGAAGTATTGTTGTTTTTTTTTTTTTTAATCCTAGGTCACTGGGGCTAGTCAAAAAAAAAAAAAAAAAATACTAAGTCTCACTAATCTAAAGGCAAAGATAGGTCAATATTTGTGATCCTATGATTCTAGATATATAAATTGTAATATGGAGAGCTATCCCGGACTCTTAGCCTACGCCCAAACAACACCGAAGTTGCAGCGCATTAAATATGTAGGACTAGACCCAGTTGAATGATAGGTCGCATACTTAAGCACGTAAATGAATATAAATTGATAAACATAAACAACAATCAACGATAAATTAAGCAATCAAGATAAACAAACCAAACATTAGATCTTTATAAACATGGCTGATACCTAAAGGTATCAGCCGATAGTCATTGTAAAAATACACACGGTTTGATATATGAACGATTAAAGTAAAGAAACCTCGATCGAACGCGTATTCGGTTGCGCGAAGATTACAAGAGTTTTCCTATGATCTTGAGGCTCTTTTCTGACCTTCTATGCTCTTCTGATCGTCTCTTGGTCGACTTGGTGGTTTAGGGATTCACTTGCATGCCTAAAACTAAGTTTAGGGTCGTCTATTTATAGTGTCTGGAATCGCGTCGATACGCCGTATCCATCCATGTGGGATACGGCGTATTAGGGATTTCTTGGAGTAAGGACCACGTTTGATATTTTCTAGAATATTTTATTACTATATTGTGAATACGGCATATAGGGGTTTCCTGGATATGGCATATTGGTCTTTATGTCTTTGTGGTTTCTTGTGAAGTGTAGGCACGGATACGTCGTATCTTCTTGATGGATACGGCGTATTGGGTAAATCCAGCTTGTTCTTCTTTGTTGACTAAAGTATTGTATACGGTGTATCGTTGATGTAGATACGGCCGTATTCTTCAAAGTCAGGCAATGGTCTTTTGATTCGTCAAAGTCTTGGATACGTCGTATAGGTCTAGAATAATACGGCGTATTGTGTCAGATCAGTAGACTTTCTCAAACTCTTCGTTTATGCTCCAAAATGCGTGCCTTTTAGCTAAAACTTCACAAAGTACTCCATAATTACTACAAATCTCAAATATAAACGATTAAGTAATAATTCTTTGCAATAATTATACAAAATGGGTTAATTACATGGGATAAATGATGCTATAAAATAGACGTTATTTGATGTCATCAAATATCCCCCCACTTGAATCCTACTTGTCCTCAAGTAGCCTTTAAAAGTTTATAAAAATGTATCCCTAAGGATATTTTTCGTTAAAGCGCTTATTCGATCTTATTTTCAAGACACAAACAAAACACTAACGAAAAGAAGATGAAAACACTCAAATCACTCAATTAATCTATGTGGTAACTGTAATTTTCGTTCAATTGCTCGGTTGTGACGAGTATTCTATCATAAGCTTGGCAAGGATACACATCTCCACCACTAAAGCCAAGGAGTAAAAAGTTTATAAAGATAAATATGAGGTTTTTTATATGGAAAAGGCGTACGGTTTGATCATTCTACAATCTTTCACCAGAAGTACCATTCCAACAAGGCAGCTAAAGCACACATACACACCCGGAACGCCAGGATAGACATGTGTGTTCGATCACATCCCCATTCGAATTTAACCAACGGTTAGGATGAAGAATAATATAGGGTAGGAACCTTCTAACTTTCACCAAAAGTCGTAAGCCAACGAGGCAGCTAACACATGCATACATGGCCGTAACGACGGAATAGACATGCACGCTCGAATAAGTCCTCACTCGCGTAAAACCAACGCTAATCATTAGGTAAGAGGGAAGTAAATTGTTGTTTAAATAAAATCAAGAAACAAATAGATTAAGACTTAAGATACAAGTTGCTAGATACTTATTTCCCTGACCGTTACCATGACAAAGTCACTACTATTTACCACGTCTTGATCATAGATAAAAAACAACAACCTAAGTCGGCGTTCCCGTAACGATCAACTTCCCAATCATCCCAAAAGTTTACATTCTCTACAAGGCAAGTGGTGATATCTACCACTTTGTACAATACTCATATCGTGATTTTCTTGTGTAACATCGAATAATCGGATCTTCGTGTAATCCTTCAGTAATGCTCTTTTGCGAATCGATTATCTTCAAACTTTCCTTTCTCATCTTATTTTTGTTCTTGTAATTTTTCTCATTTTTTTTTCTAACTAAACTTTAAATCTCGGTGTAGTTTCACCATCTTCACGATCATAATAATTACGGATAATTCCTTCGGTAATTTCTTCGTTCTTCGGATTCACCATTAATTGTGAATGTAGTAAAATCACATGAGCTTTGACTACTAATATACATTCCCATTTTCAATGTGCAAATTTCCAACCACACCAAAGATAAAAAATGACATAAGACTTGGGAAATACATACTTTACACTTTAAGAAACTAGCAACTATAAATTAAACTTAATCGAACAGGGTAGGTTAAGGTGTAAGGGTGTAACAAACAAATTCGTTTTTGTGTTACATTCTTAAAGATGGCTCTAAGGGTTGGTTCTAGTGGATCATCACTTAAAAGATGAGAGTGGAAGGGTTTAATGGAGGTTAACTAACCGGTTGTTGTTAGTTATAAACAACAGTATAATACGATTTGGTTGTAATCCTAAGATTTACTATTTAAAACAAGTTACTCCAATTTAAATCCTAAATACTAATTATTGTGGTCTCAAATAGATATACCAAGCCAAGTTCTAAAGTCCTACACACATTACGTCCATCATATTTTGTGGGAATTTGGGTTAACATTGGAAATGGAAATGTTAATTCCTCAAATATCTATCAAAGGGTTATTATGTTGGGGTTATGTAACATGTAATTTCAAAAGTATGCTTGATTTTTTTTAAATTTTGAGCATATTTAAGCCTTTTATTGTGAAAATTTAGGACAAGTAGACATTTTAATTCCACCCCCCACTTGAATTATGCAACGTCCTCGTTGTATATGTAAAACATTAAATACGAGAATTTAAAAAGAATTAGAATGAGAAACTCCCCTGGTATTTGCTCAGTAGATTCTCCAATTTACGTTTATGAGCAAGATCGTGTGTTGAATAGCCGTCTTGAGGTTTCAAGACTCCAACACTTCAAGATTTCTAGATTTGTAAATTCTCCACCAATATTCGTCGATACTTCCTTCACGAGGTCCTGTGTAAAATATAAGAAAAACAAGTAAATTCCTATCTTGGTATCTATGGTTAATTTAAACTAAACTAAAACAAACTAAATATGGGTCAGACTGTGGATACGGCGTATCAAGTAGATGAATACGGCGTATTCGCAGAATTGACAATAATGTTTTTAAAGTGCTTGAAAAATAAAGAATGATAACGTCTAGATGGTGAATACGTCGTATCCGTGGGGTTTGGATACGCCGTATAGACAGTTTGGGAAGACAGACTCGATAAAAATTGAAAATACATTCCGGGTTGTCTCCTGGAGAGCACTTTTGTTCACAGAAAAGTTTTTCAGTTAGACTTGCCCCAATTTAATCACATCCTTATAAAACAATTTGGGGTCGAACGGGTGCCAAATACAAATTCTTGTGTTAGAAAAAAATGAATGACATCCCTTTGTTAAGATGATTCCAAGTCATGATATTAAAATTTAATCCCTTGATAAAAGTTTCAGTTTTGAAAAATTTATTAGATGTATCATGACTTGTTTCCAAAAGCTTATTTGACCCATGTGCATAGGCACCAACATCGGTATTTATTACATCAGGTAACGGTTTGACAGATAAATCCCCCGAAGAGTGTTCAATATCGACTTTATCATCATCATTGTCCTTATCCGTTTTTAATTCATCAGGATAAATTATGTTAAAAGGAAATAGATAATTAAAGTTTAAAACGTTTTGTTCCTCTTCATCACATTCTGACAATGATGTTTCATCTTTCAAATTAAATTCATCGATATGTTGATGATTTAAAATAGGTTCAGTTGAGAAATCTAATTTAGACGTTTGAGCATCATTGTAAACAATGGCTGGAAATTCTTTCTCAAAATCATTAAAGTAATCTAAATAATCTAATTTAGACGTTTGAGCATCATTGTAAATAATGGCTGAAAATTCATTCTCAGGATCATTAAAGAAGTCTAAATCATCAAAACACCTAACAGTAGGCTCGGGTGATGGAAGCAAAGGCATATTGACTTTTTCATTATCATTTTCCGAATCCATTTTAAAATTATTGACAGAAATTATTTTATAAGAAAACTAATTTTTGTCAAAAATTACCGTGCAATCTTCATCGTCGGATTCGTCATATGATATTCTAAAGTCAATTTCATCGTTAAGAGAATTTACCGTAGGCTTACACGAGAGTGCTGCTTCAGATGTTAATGTGTCGTTAAAGACTATAGCTGGGAATTCAGTTTCAACAGATCCGAGGTCGTAAACGTCTTCATTATCCCAGATCTTACCATACATAGCAGTTTTCCAGTTATACACCTTACCACGCCTACGAGCTTTTTCTTCCTCAAGCCTGATATACTCCTCCATAGTAATGTTGGGGTCGTCCATTTTAACCTGTAATAAATTCGCTAGAAAAAAACTGTCAAATAGCCTAATACACCGTATTCAGTGAACTGAATACGCCGTATTGATGATAAAGTTAAATACCCTGTATTGGTTATGAAAAAAATTTTTACGTGTATCCAATAAATTGAATTATGAAGTATTGGTTTGAAAAAATTTACCAACATACTTGATTAATGCAGAAAACCAATATATGCAAAATTATACAATGCAGAAATTAAACCCACAAATATGCAAATTAATCTAAAGCTAAACTAAACTAAAACACTAATAAAAACAAGAATTAAACAACTTCTTCCCCGACACGCGCGCCAAAAACTTGATGTGTCATTGTGTAGGTGTTATTTTATGTATCAAGTTTTTACTAATTTATTTTATGCGACTATACCTAAAAAACAACAACTTTAACGGACAGTGTACCCGGTCGGTGGGAGTTTCGTGGTAAGTAGGGTGTTGATCACTAAGAGCGAGAGCGTTAATTCCTAATTCTATCAGTATTTTAGTTATCTAAGTTAAACCTAAAACTAATGCAAAAAGGGGGGTTTCAGCCTAAGAGACTGGCACGGTTTTGTGTATCTAACCTAAGGTTTTGATGACAAGATAAAGAAAAAAAAAAAAAAACAATAAACACACAAGAAGACAAATAAATGATAGAGAAGCGGTCAAGAACTAATGTAAGGAAAACGTATCAACCATGAATAATCCCAATATAACGCAGGTTGTTTTATTTAGTGCAAATGATTGTCTTATCTCGAAGGGGCATATCGTTCCTAGACTTAGGCGGTATTTCTTCCTAAGACCTAGACACGCTAATCCCTGTCAAAATTAGGACGCATTTAGATAAAAGCTAAAATTTGTTGTTAAAATCTTATCTTAGGATCTAAGTAATGGTGCTCTTATTAAACCCTAGCTCATTGAGACTTTACCCACTTACTGCTTAACGGCTCTTTATATACTAGTAGTCCACTGTCCGAGTCTTTACCTATGGAATAAGAACGTACTCGTTGATCCTAGGGTCACCTGCTAGTCCAACTAAGCTCACTAATCTAAAGGCAAAGATAGGTCAATATTTGTGATCCTATGATTCTCGATATATAAATTGCTATATGGAGAGCTATCCTAGACTCTTAGCCTACGCCCAAACAACACCGAAGTTGCAACGCATTAAATATGTAGGACTAGACCCAGTTGAATGATAGATCGCATACTTACACACGTAAACGAATATAAATTTATAAACATAAACAACAATCAACGATAAATTAAGCAATCGAGATAAACGAACCAAACATTAGATCTTCATAAAGAAACCTCAATCGAACGCGTATTCGGTTGCGCGAACAACGCCGATAGTCACTGTAAAAATACACACGGTTTGATATATGAACGATTAAAATAAAGAAACCTCAATCGAACGCGTATTCCGTTGCGCGAAGATTACAAGAGTTTTCCTATGATCTTGAGGCTCTTTTCTGACCTTCTATGCTCTTCTGATCGTCTCTTGGTCGACTTGGTGGTTTAGGGATTCACTTGCATGCCTAAAACCGAGTTTTGGGTCGTCTATATATAAGGTCTGGAAGTCGGTTCGATACGCCGTATCGAGCAATGTGGGATACGGCGTATTGGAGTTTCTTGGAGTAAGGACCACGTTTGATATCTTTAAGAATCTTCGTGTATAATAATCCTTGGATACGGCGTATAGAGGCTTCTGGATACGGCGTATTAATCTTTATGTCTTCGTGGTTTCTTGTGAAGTATAGGCACGGATACGCCGTATCTTCTTGATATATATGGCGTATTGGGTAATTCCATCTTGTTCTTCTTCGTTGACCAAAGTATTATATACGGCGTATCGTTGATGTGGATACTATAACACCCCGTGTTTTCAAGTCATTAACGACGTCGATAAACCTACTATTTATTTTTAGTATGTACGCGGTTGCTTGTAATTTAAGTGTAATTATAGTAAATCGTTGTTGTAAGCTAAAAATTAGCGTCCATGTAAACAGGCACCAATAATTAAGCATTTACTATCAATCAAGTGTTAAATAATTATTTTGAGGAATAATTATGGTCTTTGTTTTTTATTTATTTTTATCGGATTACGTATAAGTGTAACGTTTTCGCGATAAAATTCGTTTAGGCATACCCGGGAATTCCGTTAATAATTAGCTTCAATAATACCCTACGATCTGTGTACCCGATACCTAAGTTTTATTAAATTTACCAATTTTAATATTACTTTCACACTTTTGGACATTAAGAAATAACAATACACAAAATACTTGCACAAGTAAACATCTTTTATTAAAAATCTACAAGTTGTAACTTTCCTATATTTCACTAAATATTATGTTAGATAGCAAAAGACTTCTAGAAGCCCTTTTCCCCCTCCCCATCCTACGGAAACAACAATAATAAGAGTCATAGAGCACAATTTTCATACAACTTGGCTTGTACATCTCTTAACTCATTAAAACTAGCCATAACTTGTCCCAATTTGACCATAGTCTTCTTTAAGACCCTCCTTATGTCTCAAAGACCACTATTGCATTCTTTTTAACCAACTATCTCTTATATGTGCAAGTATTCAAGGAGAGTCGACTTTAGTAGCAAACTACTTAACTAAAAATCAAACAAACTTCTTCCTTTGGCTCTCATATAAGCCACGACAAACATACACCCCTTTAAGCAATCCATACCTTGATTTTCTAAGAGCATACACACATACACACATCATTCCTAAGGCATACTAAGATGTTTCCAAGCATTGGTTAACCATTTTCAAGTATTTATCAAGAAAAGGAAAGCTAGGGTTTCATTTGGAAAACAAGGGTTTTCTTGGTTGCAAGCTTTGGTTTTTAATCTAAACAAGGGTTTAGATTGTGTTGGCTATCATCATTATTTATCATAAGGTCATCTAGAACTCATTTATGTTCTTACATTTATCATTATATGCATATGTTGTTCTTTATATGAAGATAACATTAGATTTTAACATGTAATAAAAGAGTTTTTACTTGTGATAATCATTTTGTACACTTTTACATATGTTGTGATATTGATAATATCATGTTAAAATGGATCTATAAGTGTTATACCATGTTGGTTAAGTGTAAAAATGATTATGTACAAATTAGGGTTTATAAAGTCTACTTAATATGTTACAAGTAAAAGTAATGCAAATGACATGTTAATTTTGTTTATGGACTTTTGGTGATGTTATATGAACACTAAAATAAGGTTATAGTGGAAGTATAACACTTGTACACTCATGGTTATTGTGTAAAAATAGTTATGTATAAAACTAGTGATAAGAAAGTTATGGTTTAAAAGAGTTATTATGGGCTTATTATCATGGAATTTTGGATAAGAGATGGACTAATGGACTTTATTATATGTAATACATATAATATATATATAGTATAAAAGACTTATGGTAAAATACAAAGTTGAAAGTTATAGAAACAAAGTTTACATATGGAATCAAGAAAGACATCCTAACTTTCTGTTTTAATTCGACATACAACCTGTCCATTTTATATTTTTATAAAATAGTACGTCTCATGACGATTCCAAAAAGCTAAGAAACTCGAAAAATGGATTAATAACGAAAAGGATACGCTAATTACGAGTTATACGTTAATTAAACGAGTTTATAAAATAACTTTTATAAAAACAAGTTATAAAACTTATACAAACAGAAGGTTTGACATTTTTATTAAATCACACATATTTTTAGGATTCCAAAATGATAAGAAACGTAATTTTTCAATCAATAACGAAGAAGTTACAAATTAAGCGAGTTTACGACAATAAATACTTTTATAAAACTATTTTTATAAAAGTTACTATTCATGACAGAAACTTTTATTTTTGTAAGTCATTAAATCAGTAGTTAGAACTTTCAAATACGAGACATGCTCCAAGGAATCGCTAAAAAAACAGAGCTATAACGAGAAAATACGACGTGTTTTGCTGGGTTTTACAGAAACAAAATCCATATAAATAAACCTGATGATCTGGTCTATTCACGTGAACAGTAAAATTTATGATTCACCAGTAGGTCCAAAATTTGAAAATGTCAAATTTTGATAACTCGGCTTAATACGAAAACGTGAGCGCAAGAAACACCTCAAACGGACTCAAAACGCGAAAGTTACGCCAGTTTTACTACAACGGTAATTATGAACGTTTTAACTTGTTAAACACAATTTTACCAAACATTTAGATGGTGATGAGCTATATTAGAATGATATCATGGTAGTGTTACACATTTGATTAGTACTTATACGACCTTTAATTTAAATAGGTTGCATCAAACGATTTGCTTTGACGCATTATGTGTAATATTTGGATTATCAGTACTCGAGGTGAGTTCATAGCCCCACATTTTTACGATTTCAATGATTTATAACTTTGGGGTGGAAACATGCTTTGTTTTATAAATTAGACGCAAGTGTATATTTTATATTGATTACGTGTTTGCCTAAGTAGCGATAACCCAAGTTGAGCCCATTATCATGAACTGTCAATTGCATAGATGTAGTTGTGAATTACATTATGTGAGCGCGATTGTTATGAATAGATCTATTTGGGGAAATTGGATCCTCCCCGTTTCGGGTGATTAGTATCACGGAATCGAACTTTTATAGTATGTTCGATTTGGGATGTTTAGGGTTGAATTGATCTGGCAGTAATAGCATATATTTATTATTGTCCAATATAATTGTGGCTTCAGTCTGTCATGAGTTAGGAAAAACGTATTCGGAATTTGTGATGTTGATTTGTTTGCATTATCACAGGGAAAGTCTTGCGGTCCTGCATATTATTATTTACTAACCTATGAATTCACCAATAATTTTTGTTGACGTTTTAAAGCAATGTTTTCAGGTGGTCAATAGGCACCTGGTGCCAGGGATACATTGGTGACACTTTTGGTTATCACGCTAAAGATTTGGATGTAATATGTTTTGGGAAATGCATTGTCAATCTTTGTAATATCAAACACTAAACAAGTAAAGCTGTATGCTTTGTGAACAAGTCTTTTATTAAATATAATGTATCATTTTAAACGACTTTTTGTCGTTCACTATTATTTGTGCATATTGATCTTGAAGTGACAGCCCGGCTATCCTTGTTCCGCTGACGATCCCTTATTTTAGGGTGTTACAGATTTGGTATCAGAGCCAAGGTTATTAGGACAAGTCAATGTTTTTGCTGGACTTTAACCATTTTCAAACATTGCATCATAAATAGCGGTTTTTATGGGTCACACTAGTTGTTGCATTAGTCTAGTTATTACTAAAAGCATTCATAATTGATATACGTTGTTTATAATATATTACTATATGAAATTAGAGCCTTATATAACTATATCATTAGTTATTTCCGCTGGTCACAGCAGTCATGTCAGCTGATTCGCAGTTACATATACTTATGTTCAGATGAGGCACGATCATGGAGTATCCCATCTGAGATCTTTGAGGGAGGCTGCCAGGACTGTTGCTGGTGCAAGGCACACGTTCTTCAGAGTATGTACCTGATCCCATGGAGCTGGAGGATCATGTACCAGTGTACATTCCTGAGCCTTGAGCACTCTGGGACTTAGTGCCGCTGAGGATGAGGCAATTATAGAGGCATACATTACTTGAGGTTGCTTCTTCGCACCTCACCACCACCTTTTTTTACCCTTACTTATCCGACCCCACGTACTAGAGCTGCCATGATCAGATGGAGAGTGCCAGCACCATCCAACCTATAATCCACTACTCCCTCTGGGACACCACCATGTTACTTATACCACTTACCTACACTATCCACTAGGCCCGCAATAGCTGATATTCCGAGGCTGACACGCGTTCGGAAGAGGCTACTACTTACTACTCCCAGACCTGGGTGTGAGGTTGGGGAGAGTTCTGTTGCTGCTGCTGCGAGACAGCCAGGACCCACTATGGCCCGTAGGGTCGATTGCAATTTTGTAGACACTGTGGAGACTAGGGTCCGAGATACTGAGAGGAGGATGATGGCCGTCTTAGAGGTGGTCAACTTGAGGGTCAGTTTCCAGGTAGATGTTCATAGTAGAGAGAGTTCGGAGTTTTACTCACGACATCATGATGCCCAGAAGGATCGTGCAGCTGTGAGAGCTGAGATTGAGGTATTGAGGAGGGAGAGAGACTTGCTTACGAGCAAGAGATTATGGAGACCCGTCAGGCCTTGGCTAGGTCTATGGCTTACAGCAGGGCATTAGAGGCACGGGTTACAGTGTTAGAGACTTAGGCGCGTCGCCACGAGTGGCAGCGTCAGGACGCGGATGATCGCCCGACGAGGCATATCATGCGTATTCAGGCTTTGGAGGCTGGAGCACGCGATGACACCTTAGACGATACTGGTAGTAGTGCCTAGGGTTACTTTTCTACCATATTGTAGCTATACTATATAGCATGCTAAGTTTTTATGGGTTACTCCCAGCTAGCAGGCGGTATAAATCTTTTGTTTTGATTAGCTATCCAGTATGGATCTTTTGTCTTTTGTTTAGCTATTGTTGTTAGCTATCTAATAGTTTTACGAGTACTCCCGGCTAGTAGGGCTTAGGTTGATTTTATTTGGAAACCTAGCGATAGAGAGAATCATTGTTACCAAACAGATCATATATATTTCCATATCTCTATGGGAATGGATGTATTATGTTATGTTCGATTCTGTGTTGGTTGTATGTTCCACTGTGTGATGTGATCTTATTTTATTTATGATGCATATGTTTTGTTCACGTTTTGATTGTATTAAAATGTATGGGTTTTGTATTTTCTTGATTGAAGAAAATGGGGCACCAAAACGAACCACAGGTCTAACACCAGTCACCTCCAGCCAAACAGCAACCACTACAACTGTTACTGAGGCACACTTCAGGGCCTTAATTGACCGAGGAGTTGCTGCTGCAATGGTGAAAGCAGAAGCAAACAGGAGTTAGATTGGCTTACGACTGGCAATGGTTCAGGACTAAGGCCCCAAATTCAAAAAACAAAAAGTGGTTCGCGAATGCTCTTACTCAGAATTCATGAAATGCAAACCTTTAGACTTTAAAGGCACTGAGGGAGTCGTCGGACTCACTCGATGGTTTGAGAAAATGGAGTCTGTGTTTAGCATTAGCAATTGCACAGCATCTTGTCAAGTCAAATTTGCGACTTGCACTCTACAAGACGATGCTCTTTGTAGGATCGATATACCTTAGTATAATAAGCCTTTAGCTTGTAAAAGATGTTACTTCCTTGAATAAATCCAAGTCGATAACAATGAAACACTGATGTAATACAATTAACTATGCGGAAACTAGTTAATAGTATCAAGAAGAACACACAATAGTTTATCCAACGATTTCTATTATAACCCTTTTGAATCTGCCTAAGTTGCAGATCCCTAATACAATACTAATCTCTAATACTTTAGCTAATATTTTGAGACTCTTCTCTCTATGCTTTTCTCGTGTCTTTCTAATGCCTTCCTAGAGATCCTTTTATAGACGTAAGGATTATCCTAGTAGGTTTACAATTCTTGTTTGACACGAAAACTAATTCTAATCATTCTAAAATTACAAATACATGATTATCCTTTAATTATCCTTTATCTTCGGCAGTGCTTTGACTTTCCTCTAATACAAAGGCAGTACTTTGAATATATTGGCAGTACTTTGACTCTCCTTTAATACAAAGGCAGTACTTTGAATGTACTGGCAGTACTTTGACTTTCAGACTTGTATTTCCCAATAATCCTCCCCTAACTTGAATTCCACTTGCTTGACTTCAAGTTTCTTGATAGTGGTCTCTTCCTGGTCAGCATCAGTCTGTCTTGTCATTGTAGCAATACTAGCCTTTAATCTTTTAAGCTTCATCTTCTGAGCAGTATCTTGTATACAATCTGTTTGAGTTAAAACTGCTTGCATTGAACATAAACTCTTCGTCTGATCTTTAGAAACTGTATTCAAACAGATTGTTCTTCTCAGCAACAGGTCTTCTCTCCTCAGCAACATAAATGGATTTTATGAGCCTTTACCAAGTAGCCATTCACTCTTGGGCTAGTCAGTTCTTTGGTACCTAGAAAAGGTACCACTTCAACACTCAGAACATGAATCATAGTGTGTTGAATACTATATGACTTTTGGTAAGTCATTACAACCATGAACGGATTTGATAAGTCTTTACCTGTAGCCGTTTGCTCAGGACTAGCCAACTCTCAGTAATAAAACATTGGTGAGTTGAGAACCATATAGTTTTGAGCAAACTATTAAAGCTATCAACGGATTTGAGTTCTATTTACCAAAATCCGTTTGCTTTGGAGTAGCCAATATTTCAGTGCAATACCATGGTGTATTGATCACCATACAATTTTTGGTAAATTGTCAACCATCAACAGATTTGAGATGTCTTTACCAAAACTGTTTGATTTAGACTAGTCAATTCTTATATCTGTGAGATATGGTGAATTGATTACCATTTGTTGTGTGGTGGTGAACCAACACTCAATCCCTCAAAACAGTTTTATTCTCAAATATTTTTGTCTTAAACCCTTTTGCACACTCAAATCTTCAAAGTATTTCAAAAACAACTTTTTAACTAGCAGTACTTTCAACAAAGTACTGTTTGTTTTAAACTAGCAGTACTTTAAACAAAGTACTGCTTTGTTCACAGTTAAGTCTGTTTATCAAAGTAAGATATATATATAAAGAAAATTTTGATAAATCATACCAGTTGTTTAAGAATTGTCACCATCTTCAGTTGTCCACAAGATGAACAGATGTATCAAAGTAATGGCTGTCTCATTCTCATCTTCAACTTCCATGCCATGATCTAGCATCCTTATCATCAACTCTCTTGATAGAGGATATCTTCTTTCAGCCAGCATGTGAATCATAGTGCCATCTTCTATCTCTAGTGTATGCACTCCTGAAGATTCATGAAACCTCCATCTTATGATTTCCCATTCTTCTTGATCCTTCCAGAAGTCATCATCACTTGATTCAGCCGTCTCCCAAATAATGTTTAGATCACCCAGAAGCGTCAAACCTAAGCCGGTTGGAGGAATGTGCTCATAATAGTCATCAACAACTCGATATAGGTGATATAAATCCTGTCTATCTAAGACATGCAGTATCTCCCATAAAGTATCAAAAGCCCTGAAGTGATTATTTGCTCTGTGAATGATGAGATACTCTCCATCAGGTGAATCAATAACTTGGAGCGCTGTAATCATGGAGATTCCTTCTAATGACTCACTATCTTGTGCATTCTTTTCAAAGTCTACAACCCGAAGATAGTTTCTAAGCAGTACTTTCAACTTAAAAAGATGTCCAACTCAAATATGTGCAACGACAACCCTTCAACTTTGCAAGCTATCTCTTTAAATCATCAAACCTCTAAAAAATCATTCATATCCTCCCCTCAAATGTAGCTAAAGTGCTTCCAAATATCCAATCTAACCAAACCAGTACTTTACTTGATCACCAGTACTTTATATGTGATCCTCCCCTCAAAGATAGCTATGGGTTCATCATCCCAATTGTTACCACCTTTGACTGCTTCAGCCCAAAATTGAATAGGTAGAAGGGAGTCTGCTAGCATAGTTCTAGCAGCTTCAATAAGAGTCCTATTCTTTCTTTCTGCAACACCATTTTGCTGTGGAGTCCTTGCAATGCTATA
>BQNB010073387.1:0-28373 GCA_026074375.1 Tanacetum coccineum
CTTAATCCATGTTTTAATCAAGTAAGATTATTTATCTTTAATCTTTCAATATGTCTATGTGTTGTTTGATTGATTTATGTTCTTGCTTTCTTTATAACATGTTAGGCTAAACCCTCCCTTGTATTTACTTATAATTGCATGAAAAATGGATTGTAGATCCTTTTACTGTTGCTTCTTGTGATGAATGTGCACGTTAGGCTTTAGAAAACTAGCCATAAGATATTAAATTAGCATAGACGTCTAGGGAAACGCGAGAAGTATAGAAAGGATACCATCTGGTAACAGTCTTCATACTACCTTACCCCCAATATGGTTAATCTCTCTTAAGATATTTCAATTGAATTTAATATACTCTTAGGGGCCTTGTAATAGTCTTCATACTACCTTACTTGTGCGTTGCCTTGACGGAATATTAAATAGACGGCCGGTTCGTGTAATTCGTTCATGACTTAGAAAATATTTACACAGATCATCACGAGTGTGACAAGGCAACAGGATTAGGAGAAGCAGTCTAATGAGTAATGCATGATTAAGTAAATACACTATCTTGTCATAAAGTTATCACTAGTAGTATAGATTATATTTAGTTTAATTAATTAGTTAATCAACCAACCTCTCAAACTATTGATTTTATCCGCTTTATATAAAATATAAAAATACAAAAAGAATCTCCTTTCAATCTCATAGATCTTGGCTAAGCCCTGTTCGATCCTTCCTAACCTATTCCCCTAAAGAACGATAACAACCCCAGAGTATTGCCTATACTACGCTACAACGATTAGGTACACTGCCTAAGGAGTTGTAAAACTTCATGTAGAAGTCTTTATGACAACCGCACACACATCACTCTTCCTGCATTGCCTTGATCCATACGTGATCAACTATTGCTTCCTTAATGTTTTTTGGTTCAGCAGTACTTACTGTGAGCGTAAACATGCACATTTCAGGATCTGTAGCAAGTTGTCGTCTTGTTTGCACTGGCTTTGATGGATTTCTACGAATTTTTTGTAAAGGATGATCTTTGGTCCAATGGTAGTCAGAACAACGTCATTGGTAGAATGTATGCATGTTTCAAGTATCAATATTTCTTGAGGAAGACTCAAGAACATCTGTACCGGTGTACAGAATGGATTGATAAATTCATATGCTTTAAACGGTGCATCTGTTTCTTGATCAGTGTTGGTTTCCTCAGCATTGACATTTGTTAGAGTGGTCAGTTCTAATGTAGGTTGTGTGTCTTGTTGTTGAGAATTATCAGAGAGAGTGGAAGACTTTGAGACATTGTTATTTCCTGTAGTGAAATATTCTTAGTACATAAGACTAAATAGTAATTCCAACTCTTGTAGTGATGGATCTGTCATGTCTGTTGTAGGAACAACATTTGGAACCAGCTTTGAACTTGATGGTTCATTGCTGTAGTCTTGAATTCCGAATTCTGAACGGTTATGATCAGAAGTCCTTTGTAGTTGTGGCGCGAGGCCTAATGTGTTATCATCACACATCATTGTCAATTCCTTGATTTCATCAAAGTTGATATGAATGGATTCAGCTATTGATCTGGTCCTCTTGTTGTAGACTTTATATCCCTTTGACTAAGGGTGTGCACAGTTCGGTTTTGGTCGGTTTTTGGCTAAAACCGAAACCGAACCGAAATATTCGTTTTTATAAAACCAAAAACCAAAACCGCTCGGTTTTTGGCGGTTCGGTTTTTTTGTTTTCTCGGTTTTTGCGGTTTAATTTTTCGGTTTCAAACCGTTTACATTTAGTTGTGGCTAATTTATATTAATAAACTTGTTTTACATAGAAAATTGGTTATTTTTATTAAAAAAATTATCAATATTAGCCTAATAATGTTTACACAAAATTATACAGTTATACACATTTAAATGAGAGAAACACATGTGGATGTGAAAATACACATAGTATGATCATTGTCATATATGTAACGATATATTGTCAAGTAAACACACGTACACGACAAACACATATATAAACATTAACATAATACATATATTATAATTTCATCCATAAAATAAATATAATTTTAAAATTTTGATTTATTATTTATTTATGTATATTACATTAATTATATATTATTATAAAATTGGTTTGGTTTGGTTCGGTTCGGTTTTTACGGTTCGGTTTTTGGACAAAAATCGAAACCGAACCGAAATTTTTCGGTTTTTGAAAAATTAAAAACCGAACCATTGGTTTCTAGTTTCGGTCGGTTTTTTCGGTTCAGCTTTTTTGGTTTTCGGTTCGGTTCGGTTTTGGTTTTTTCGGTTTCTTTTGCTCACCCCTACCTTTGACTGAGTAGAATATCCCACTAAGATGCATGGATCCCCCTTTTCTTTCATCTTGTTAAGATTTTCACCATTTCTGACTATGTAGCACATGCAGCCAAATATATGAAGGTATTTGAGAGTAGGTTTCCTGTCATGTCATTGATGATGTGATATGCTGTCTTTTCGTGTTTGGGGATGATAAGAGATCTGTTTTTGGTGTAACATACGGTTGTTATAGCTTCAGCCCAAAAGAAGAGTGGAAGTTTAGAAGCCGACAACATTGTCCGAGCAACCTCAACCAGAGTACGGTTCTGTCTTTCGACAACGTCATTCTGTTGTGATGTTCGAGTAATCTAAGTTTGATGTTCAATTCCTTCTTCTTTAAAGTATGCATGAAGAGTCTTATTTAAGAACTTAGTGCCTTTGTCAGTAAGAACAGTGATGACTTGAGCTTGAAGACTTCTTTGAATTAGCTTAAGGAAATCAATAAGTACTTTCGGTGTTTCATCCTTGGATCTCAGAAAATGAGTACACATGTATCGTGAGTAGTCATCCACAATCACCATAATATATTTCTTTTCATTGATGCTTTCAACACACATGGGACCACATAAGTCCATATGAAGCAAATGTAACCTTCCTTTTGAACTTGAAACAGTTTTTGTCTTGAAAGAACTTTTCTTTGCTTTACCCAGTTTACAAGATAAACATAGTTGATCCTTGACATATTTCAACTTTGGTAAGCCATTCATGGTATCTTTCTTAGAAAGCAAGTTGATGGTGTCGAAGTTGAGATGAGAAAGTCTTCGATGCCATAACCATACTTAAGTTGGTGTAGCCTTTGCCATGAAACATATTAGAGTTGGTGAAGATGTTTCCTGAAGAGATATTGTGTAGAGATCAGATCCACAATTACCCATAAGTAGGTCGTTTCCCTAAAGATCTCTAACAAAGCACGTAGATTTCCTGAATGCAACCTTTAAATCCGCATCATATAATTGACCAACCGAAAATAGATTATGATTGATGCCTTCGTCGTAATAAAACCGTATCTAAGAATTAGAGTAAATTAATCATTCTGAACCGCACCGTACCTAAATATTTCTCGACGAAATTACATAGCAACTTGAGGTTTTCTGTCATGTGCTTTGTGCATCCAGAGTCTATGATGAATAGGATAATTTGTACAATCAGCAAAAGATTTAAAAAATATAATTGAGCATTTGATAAATTGGATCTCAATTCATTTATAGGTGATGAGTCATTAGTTCTCCTAGATTCAGTATCTATGGTGGCATTGTAGTACTCACGGATTATGATTAAGACTTGGATTATCTAGTTATACCTGATGTAAGGAGTTACATTGTAGTACTCACGGATTATAGCTAGAGAGAATTGCAAAAATGGGCCTTGTGGTTTGGCCAAATTAAAGATTTGGTCCGTCGAATTTCGAAAGTGCAAAAAACGTTCGTATTTTGAAGGTTTTGTTCCACTTTTGCTCCTTGATCGAACTAAAATGACTAAAATACCCCTTTGTTCTTTTTCTGTAATTGTTTTCTTTTAAATAATACATTCTCCTTTATCTTTTAATAAACCAAAACCCTCTCATCTCTCCACCAACACAACTCCCACCACCACCGCCATCACCGCCGGAATCTCTCCAACACCACCGAAACTCACCACCACCAACGGACCCCACCACCGAACCAAACCACCACTGAAACCCACCCCTTCGTCAAAACCCACACCTCCACCACTTTCTCGTACACACACACTTTCTCGTACAAAAAAAATCAAACACAAATATCTTATGGATACCAACATCATCATCATCATCAACCAAAAACACACACAAATAAATCACACATGTCAAAAACCCCAAATTAATAAAGCTTACTATCAAAGTTTAAGTGTTCTTTAAAAAAGATTTCACTTAAAACACCCATTTAAAAAACAAAAAAACGCAAAACCTAAGACCTAAGACCTAAGGCCTAAATGGAAATGCAACTACCCATATTTGTTCATTAGTGTCCTAACACATATTCATTATGTCCTATTGTTCTTGTTGCGTATCTAAAAACCCATATTCAAACAACAAGACAAAACGAAAAAAAATACATATTCGTGAACACCACACCTCATCCCGCCGTAGGCCACCGCCTCCCTATCGCTGCTGGTCATCGTCTGCCGGCGATAGTGGTGGTGAGAACTTTGTAGATCTGATCAAGATGGTGGTGGTAATTATTTTGTTATAGTAGATTTTTGTGATTAATTGGTTGTGTGGATGCGACATGTCTGATTGTTATGGCTTGATGGGTGTCGTGGTGGTAAATGGATGGTTTATTCAGTTTTTGAGTTAGTGAAAAAATTAATGAAACTGAGAAAACATGAGGCTTTAGTTTGTGAGGAGTATGGTTGTTCAGTTTTTAAGAAACTGAAAGTAAAAAAAGGGTGCAACTGAAGTGGGTCCGTTGGTGATGGTGAGTTTCGATGGTTTTGGAGAGATCCCGGTGGTGGTGGTGGGAGTTGTGTTGGTGGAGAGATGAGAAGGTTTTGGTTTATTAAAAGATAAAGAAAAATGTATTATTTAAAAGAAAAAAATTATAAAAAAAGAACAGAGGAGTATTTTAGTAATTTTAGTTCGACCAAGTACCAAAACTGGAACCAAACCTTCAAAATACGGACGTTTTTTGCACTTTTAAAATTCGACGGACCAAATATGCAATTTGGCTAAACCAGAAGGACCATTTTTGCAATTCTCTCTTATAGCTTTCACTTAAAAGAGTTACGTTGTAGTGCTCAATGTCACACGCAGATGTATATGTGGATAGTTTTAAGAGGTGTGGTACTTTTTATACTTTTGATGTTGGGTATATGGTACTTAGAGATTTAATGTTGCACTGTTCTTTAATCAACAACAGTGCAAGCTTAAGTAACAAATTTGGGGGATTTTACTTCAATTTCAAGTTTGGTATATCGGGTTAACTTCACCATGTGGTCACAACAAATAGCCGACAGAATACGAGGTTGGTAAGTAGCCATAGAATTTAAAGGATGAGATGTAATAAACAATTCTCACGGGATATTATTGTGATACTTAACGACAATGGTACATCACAGTCTAAGCAAAATTTTCAAAGTTCTTTAACGACGTTCATAACTTTTCAAGATTTGTGCTTATGACAAGAACTTCTCGAGTATATGAGCGTACACGACAATGATGCTTTCGAGAATTCGCAACCATCATGGGGGAAAATCGTGTACGTAGTGTGGTCTTTTGGGTCAATAAAGAAGGGCTATAGACATATAAACTATTGGTTTGGAAGATTCGTGCAACGTGTACTTTGATTCTATTAGGTCAACTTCCCAAGGAAAGTAGCGTATACTACTTTACTTAGTATGGTTTGTGTGACGTATTCTGCATATGTGAGAATAATTATTACTGATTTCTCGCATGTTTTCCCGAACGGATATTCATCAAGACGTAATGACATGAAACGGTATAGAAGCAGTTCTATTTGCGGTGGTTGGCTTCTACTTCTACTTCTCTGCTTCTCATCTACTGTTCTACTTCTGATTCTTCTTCTACAAAGCTACATCACAGTTTCAGAATCTGCTTAAGATACGGATGTTGGTTTGGAGGGAAGCGGATTCAGAAACTTCATCAAAAAGGAGTCTATGAAGAAAGCTTTTCAAGACATGTTGCATGGATTGGGAGGAAGTTAATCCAACCTATGCATACTACAATGGTTCCTGAACAAGTAGAGACACTGAAGTTCCAAGCTGGAGTACAAGTTTCAAGACTAGAAGAACTCAAAAGACATCTTCAACTTTGGAAGCGCTTTGGAAGACTTTATTTCTGTTGTAATTGTACTTGTTAGGAATATTGTAAATAATTTCGTATGTCTGCATATTGAGGGAAGATTGTTAGCCTTAAAACATGAAGACTTATACAGAATTATAATAGTTTACTTAAAGCTTGACACGTAGGGACAAAAAATAACAAGTTGTATAAGATAGAAGTGTCAAGGCCTATGAAGATTCATTTTGTAACAAAGGGAGTGTGTGTTTTCCTTCTTATTCTCTCTAGAAAACACACACTCTCCCAATATCTTTTCTCTCTAATCTAATATGGCATACTTTCTTTTTTATCCTCTCCGACCTCCAAATCTACCTAGTTAGTAATTATATGTTAACAACGTGGTTTGGCTTAATTGCATGTTCAGTCTCTCTCATTTTTAAAGTCCAATGAACGTCTATGTGAGAAACTTTTAGCTGCAATATTCATCCCTGACCAAATTGAAATTACTTAAATGCCGTTGCATTCTTGCTCCTTTATTTTTCTTTTGAATTTGTATTTTTCTTAACAAATAAAATTAAAAAACATTAAAACATAAAAGGCAATCAATTAAATTTTTCCAATTCATAAATCGTAAACATTATCAAAACAAAAAAAAAACAAACATCCATTATCATATCTATCAATTACAAATCTATAATTGAAATCTTCTTTAAAACACAAACACACCAACAACAATCATCTTTATTATAAGAAAATCTCACACAACCATATGCCTATGGGTGTTAACGATCCGAGTCGAGTCGAGTTTTGGCCTAAACGAGCTAGGCTCGTTTATTAACTACTCTGCTCGAACTTGGCCCGAGCTCGAATAAACTTCTATAAATTGGCTCGAGCTCGAACTCGAATATTTTTTTGCTGTTCGAGCTCGAGCTCGAAGCTCGTTTAAAATTTTTAACTTTTTTTAATCGTGCAATAAACTAACCCAAGCTCGTATAAAAGATCGAACTTAATTAACTCAAGCTTGAGCTCGAAAGCTCGTTTACCATTATAAAATGTTATGTAACTTATTGTAATAAAAACTAATTTGTATTTAAAGCATAAGAGTGAATTATATTCATGCTTATATTTAGGCAACAAGTAGATGTAACAAATATGTGACAAATCTATGGTTTCTAAGAGTTTCCGAATGAAGAAAACACTATTCACACGAATTGTTTAAAACGAGGGGGCATGTTGCCCGCGCGTTGCGGCGGGGGCTAGCTTATAATAGCAGACAAATAACCACAACTAATTTTCTATTCAGTTTAACAATATGATTAAAAGTTCAGATTTTAAGTTCACAAATAATGCAATTTAGATATATAACAACTGATCACAACGTCTCCAAATACATGGTATGACTCATGCAAACAAAAATCACGCAAATGGAGCCAATTCCTTTGATCCTGGCGAATTCCCAGCTGGCGCATATGGCTATAACAGTTGCCACCTGAAATTTTGCTTTAAGCTCGCTCTTCTGCAAATCCACTCGAAATAGTATCAAGTAACCTGCAAACCACATAAGGAATGACTTTTTTCAGGTCCAACGTAACTTGTCTGCAGTTATAACATAGGCCATGTTTATTGTGAACAAACTTGAACAATATTCATCAGTTTTGCCCTATCCTTATTTGTTCGAAATGCTTGATCATATTAAGTCCATTAGTCGCTAACGATTAGTCCCGGGCTTCATGCATATAAACAAAGAACAAATGGTTACACTCACATATAATTATGTTGAAATAAAATAGTAGTACATTGCTCTATAAATTATAAAGCATAGGAAGATTTAATACTTAGAACTAAAGGTGGAAAACCAAGAATATGATTCTTGTAATGCCATGACTTAATCCATAGGCGAAATGAAAAAAGTTAACTACTACAGATAGTACGTCTTGCCAACTTTTGATGTTTTATCCGGTGCATATGTACTTGGAAATTGAACTTTTTCCAACAATAGCAACAGTTCCATACTTTGACAACTATGTGACTAATTATGATACTCGTAGAAAAAGTACCTCAAATTGGATTGTGTTTTTGCAGCCATAATTTGAAAACTACCCTTTCCAGGTTGCTTTTAGCACCTGCAATAAAATGTATTCCATAGCTTCCGAAAAATGGTAAGTCAGTAAAATGCTGAAATCTAACATACCTATACATGTCATTGGAGCAGTAGTACCAATGATGACAAAGTTGAAATTTGTCTTCCACAAAAGTCTGAAGCATTAGGTGGCTGGTGAAATATATAGTGGTTCCCTGTGACACTCGGTATGTTGTTAGCTGCAAAACGAAAAAACCATCCCGTATCAGAACTACTGAACACATACGTACATAAATACCGAATCAAATGTATACTTACACATGTAACACCAACATTGTTGATAGAGACATCTACAACACTGACATTGTTGATAGAAGTGGTCTCGGTCGTAGAGCAATCATCTGCAAAACACACAAACATATAAGAGGTGGTAAATGTTTATAAGAGGTGGTAAATGTTTATGTATAAACACTTAATACTAATTACCAAAATCAAAATTGTAAATGTTTATGTACCAATTTTTTTATTCGCCATCTAACGTTCCTTGTGATTCGTTGTGAATATGATTATCCGCTCATCCCCACAGCTCGACCACAACCCATCAATGAAGTTGAGCAGCCCTGATAAAGTTACCTAACCAAAAGCAAATAAAAAATTATTCAATGTTGCTGCAATAAGCTGAGATTCAGCCATCCAGGTAATATGTTATGAAGTTCACTCAAGCATGGGTCAATCCGGTAAAGGCCTAAGTTTAGCTTTACCAGAAAAGTGGCCTATAATGTAATTTTAACGCATATACGGATAATGTATAAGAGAGCTACTCAACTATATTAAACCTCTTTAATTACGGTCCTAACTATTAAAACTACTTTATAGGCCATACTTCTAAATTTTCGTTTTACTCTCATGTTTAGGCACAAAAATGCAAAGAAAATAGATTTGATGCAATGCAACTAATTGGGATACATATATAGGGATCACTAAAATAAGCAGCATTATGCAAACCTAACGAAACAAAATTAGATATAGTCATAACAAAAAACATGGAAACAGAGAAAAGGATAGAAAAATCACCTTAAAGAACTATTAACCGCAATCCAAAACCCATCATACACTACAAACACAAAACAAATACATGATGTAAAAACAATCAAGGAATATGCAACGTGCATTTCAAAAACTGAAAATTCACATAGCATACCTGATGAAGAAATGTCGTTTCTGGTCAATGACCCCCCCCCCCCTCTATCAAATAAACAACGTTTTTAGGTATACACAAATCAAAATTTTTCGAAATTGATAATTAAATCTAAAACATACCTTGCACTGCGTCGCTCAATATCTTGTGTGTTGGTGCATACTAAATAAGATTTAAAACATATCCAATCTGCGAGATATAGCATTATGATATCCCCAATTTTCTCAATTCATGGGGCAATGTGAAGATTAGCCATCAAAACTTGGTTAGATATGATATGGGAGCGTGGATTTGAGAATCTGGCTTCTTCGTGAAGAAGAAAAAGTTATGAAAACGTGTTTAGTATCAAAAGATCGGATTAAAAAGGCGGAAAAAACACTGGACTCACATAAGCCATGCTATTTTGGCGTCACTCTAAGGGATTAGGAGTATGATAATGCTAGATATGTAACATAGCATTATATTTTTTTTAAATAAAATAATGATTGTACATAAAAACTGTTTAAGTCAATTCGGAAATGTTACCGCGAATATTTTTTTATCTGAATGCGTCGGTACTTTTGTAAAAAAAATTTCCTCCCTATTTTGTGCCGACAAATTTTTTTTTTTAAAAAAAACTAATTGGGCCGGCCCAAATTTTTGGGTATGTTTAAGTCAATTCGGAAATGTTACCGCGGATATTTTTTTATCTAAATGCGTCGGTACTTTTGTAACATTTTTTTCCTCTTTATTTTGTTCCAACAATTTTTTTTATAAAAAAAAAAACTAATTGGGCCGGCCTAAATTTTTGGGCCAGCACTGTAGCACTGTAGCAGTGCTACAGTGCTTAAAATGAATAGTGCACAGGTCAAAAACGTCGTTGTTTAACTTCTGTAATGTGTAAGATAGTAATTAGGCACTACTTCTTTAACTCTGATTAATGCTTTTTTTCTATTCAATCACAAAAAAAAATCATGTCAAATTTCAACAAAGAAAAAACATTTTTTTCATCTTTGTAATAGACTTTTATGAACAAAATTCTAATTTTATCAGGCCAAAACAACTACTGTAACAAATATTATTTTCCACAAACACTATTGACTTTCACATACAAACTTTTGATATAATAATCCAAACAAAACAAATAAAAGAATATTTAAAAAGGGAGTCAGTAGAGTACTTATTAAATTAAACCAACACTCATGATACCACTTGCTACACAACTCATAATAATACTACTAATAAATATTTTTATTTATTCATTTTTTCACAAGTTTAATAACTACAACCCCAAAAACAGAAACAGTCAATGACACACATTTAACTCATCTCATCAAATCATCATAATATTAGGTATGTATATTTTGAATCAGCTTATGAACTAAATAAGCTAATTGATCTAGTGGGTTTGTTTATTAACTCCAGTTTTGCATAAAAATTGGGACTTTAGGGTTCTTGTTCTTGCTCATTACTGGATCTAGGGTTTCAATTTTCTTGAAAAATACTGCATCTTTTTGTTTGGGGTTTTTTGATTTTTTGTGGGTTTTTGAAATCATATGTGGGTTTTAAATTGTATGTATGATTATAGACAGCTGCATTGACTTTTTCTTGTTTTTGTAAAATTTCAAGATTTTGTCTAGTTTTCTTGTGTTGTTATAAAGTTGGTTACTTTTGGTCTCTATATGTGAAAAAGATTAAGAAAAAGGAGGTGAGATTGGTTATGTAATAAGGTGATTTGATGCATCTTTCACTATGGAAGCCTATTTCACACTGTGCATCATTAATCCTAGACAAAAAAAGCCGAAAGAAAAATGGGTCTGATCATGTTTCATCATCAGATCATGATGTTAAGAAAAACCCTTCAGTGCTTAGGAAATTACAGGAACATAAGCTTAGAGAAGCTTTAGAAGAAGCTTCTGAAGATGGGTCACTTTTTAAGTCACAAGATATTGACTCTGAATCAGCTGTCAATAATCAAGATGACGCCTTGGGGAGATCGCGGTCATTGGCGAGACTCGAGACGCAAAAGGAGTTTCTTAGAGCGACTTCGTTGGCTGCTGATCGGATATACGAGTCAGAAGACTCGTTACCTGATCTTCATCAGTCGTTTTCTAAGTTTTTGACTATGTATCCGAAGTATCAGTCTTCTGAAAAGGTTGATCATTTGAGGTCAGATGATTATTCTCATTTATGTGAATCTGTTTCGAGAGTGTGTCTTGATTATTGTGGTTTTGGGTTGTTTTCGTTTCTGCAAACGGTTCATTATTGGGAGTCGTCTACGTTTAGTTTATCTGAAATAACTGCTAATCTGAGTAATCATGCTTTGTATGGTGGTGCTGAGAAAGGAACTGTGGAACATGATATAAAGACTAGGATTATGGATTATTTAAATATCCCGGAAAACGAATATGGGCTTGTTTTCACTGTTAGTAGAGGTTCTGCTTTCAAGCTTTTGGCAGAATCGTACCCTTTTCATACGAATAAGAAGTTGTTGACGATGTTTGATCACGAGAGTCAGTCTGTTAATTGGATGGCTCAGAGTGCAAAAGAGAAAGGGGCTAAAGTTCAAAGTGCTTGGTTTAAATGGCCGACGCTCAAACTCTGTTCGACTGATTTACGGAAGCAAATTTCAAACAAAAAGAAGAGGAAGAAAGATGCGTCCACAGGTCTTTTTGTGTTTCCCGTTCAGTCTAGAGTTACAGGTGCCAAGTATTCGTATCAGTGGATGGCGTTAGCCCAACAAAACAACTGGCATGTGTTGCTTGATGCAGGGGCGTTGGGTCCTAAGGATATGGATTCACTCGGGTTATCTTTGTTTAGGCCTGATTTCATTATCACTTCTTTTTATCGGGTTTTCGGTTATGACCCGACTGGATTTGGATGCCTCCTTATCAAGAAATCAGTGATTAGAAGTCTACAAAATCAGGCAGGACACGCTGGATCTGGTATAGTTAAAATCAGTCCGGTTTTTCCTTTATACTTGAGTGATTCTGTCGACGGGATCTCGGGATTGGCCGGGATTGAAGATGATGACATTGGTGGAAACGGTGACGTAGCATCTGAAATTCGGCCCGGCCCGCAGCTGCCTGCATTTTCTGGTGCGTACACTTCTGCTCAAGTGCGAGAAGTGTTTGATACGGATATGGAGCATGATAACATATCAGATAGAGATGGGGCGAGCACGGTTTTTGAAGAAAGTGAAAGCTTTTCAGTTGGTGAGGTGATGAAGAGTCCGGTGTTTAGTGAAGACGAGTCATCTGATAACTCGTTATGGATTGATTTAGGACAGAGCCCGGTGGGGTCCGATTACGGTGGTAATAAACACAGGGGAGAAACATCACCCTTGCCACCGTTTTGGTTTACGGGACGGAACAAAAACAAGCAGTTATCGTCTCCTAAACCAACGTCAAAGATTGCTAATAGTCCTTTATATGACAAAGATGGGCATCACGAAGCTAGAATGTTGTCATTTGATGCAGCTGTAATGTCGGTATCGCAAGAATTGGACCGAATTAAAGAGGATCCCCAAGAAGATCACTTTATGGAAGTTAACACTACTCCAAATCATCGTCACCATTTTGACGAGATTGAAGAAGAAGAAGAAACTGAAACAAGCAGATGGGAAAATGGGTCGAGCTCTAAAATTACTTCTCAGGCAAAAGAAAGTGCCATACGGCGGGAAACGGAGGGTGAGTTCCGGTTGTTGGGAAGGAGAGAAGGAAATCGATTTTCGAGTAGAAAACTTTTTGGTGTTGATGAAATCGAGCAGCAGCCTGAAAGCAAAGGAAGAAGAGTATCGTTTACCACAGAAGATCAGACTAAAAATGGAGATTTTTTAGCTGCAAACGTGGAAGATGATGACTTTATTAGTGACGGTGATTATACTGAAGTGCAAGAATCGAGTAGGAGGGAACCTGAGATATCATGTAAGCATCTTGATCATGTAAACATGTTGGGTCTTAATAAAACCACTCTTCGCCTACGGTTTTTGGTCAATTGGCTTGTGACATCGCTGCTTCAGTTACGAATACCTGGTTCAAACGGTCAAGACAATGTGCCCCTTGTTCACATATACGGCCCGAAGATTAAATATGAAAGGGGTGCTTCAGTTGCGTTTAATTTAAGGGACAGGAAGAAAGGTTTAATCAACCCTGAAGTCGTTCTGAGGCTGGCTGAAGCAAACGGGATCTCTCTTGGCGTTGGTATACTTAGTCATATACGGATATTGGATAGCTCGAGACAGAACCGCGGCACTCCAAATCCTGAAGATACGACACTTTGTAAGCCGATGGAGAACGGAGGGCATAATGGGAAAAGTGGGTTTATTAGAGTAGAAGTGGTGACTGCTTCTTTGGGGTTTTTGACTAACTTTACCGATGTCTATAAGCTATGGGCTTTTGTTGCAAAATTCTTGAATCCAGAGTTCAGCAAAGAAGGGCTTTCAACAGTTGTGGAAGATGAAGAATAATATACAAGTGCGTCGTGTTTCGAGGTTTAAAATATGAGATCATTCAGGTGCAATGGAGAAACTGTTATAAAGGTACTACTTTTTTGTTCTGGGCTTGAATCTTCTGGTCCCTTGATGTCATTATTGGACAGGCAGATGTATTTGTTCATTCTTATGTTTTTATTTGCTTCTTGGTTTTGATTCCTAATTTCCCGGTATTGTGAGGGTTGTTGTAGAGTTTCAGCTTTAGAATAGCTTGTAATATCCCAGTAATCTTTACAAAAACGTGAAATTGAATGGACTAAACCCCTTCTGCTTCTATGCATCATGCTTCTTTGGAGTGAGGTCTTATCTTTTTTATTTTGTTTGTTAGAACTTAAGTAATTAATTCTTTTTTGTGTATCGTTGAAATAGAGAAATGTCTTCATTCTGCATAAACGTAAGTCTCTTTTGATACAGCAAGTACCGAATCCAGTGTGATACACTGATACTGCGTTACTGGTACATTGACTTGTTAACAAGGCATTTAAGTCGTGTAAAATTTGAAAAGCGTTTTGATGTGGAATTTGTACCATTAGCTTTAGTCACAATGGTAGGTCATATGCAGCAAGCCATGTTTGCCATTTACATACTGCAACATGCCTTTGATCATTGAAGTATCACTCCCTCCTGGATCCCATAAAAGTTTACATGGCTACAAAATAAAGCTGATTTACAACTAGCATTTGAAAAATATTGATCAAATATTCAGTATCTGTCTGATTTACTTCTAATACTTTATGGTTTTTCCATATAAGAATTTTACTTTTAATTATTAGCAGCAAGGCTTTGAATTGATTTATCATTAAAACATAATTGAATCCACAATAGATAAAAGAGAATGCTGTTATGGCTCAAAGTCATTACTATGAAATCATGAGATTTATCTTTAATTGGTCTTGAAAATAAATATATTTCAAATTTGAAATAAATAAGACTAATTAGTGCTTTAATCATAACTGAGGGCCCTTCTCAATTCTTTTAAGAATCTTAGTGATGATGGAATGCCACTTTAGAGAAGTAAACCAATATACCTACCACAAGATAGAAAACATAATGCTACTTAGGTAGAAAAGATTGGCATAAAGTGAAAACATAAACTAATGGGGATATGTTTGACAAAGCTTTTTATGGTTTAAGCATATTGCCTTCAAAAAGTATCTTTACATGGTGACAAAATTCAGTTGACCAACTTATCATAAAGCTTTCCAAAAGTCCAACTTTTTGGTTAGCCAGAAATGATATCAAAAGACTATAAATGTACATACAAAATTGTAATATATTGATCTGTTACAAAGGGGTGGAGTAGAATCCAAGATTTTTTTGTCTTTTTCACCTCCTAACAATCTCAACAATTAACCTAACCATGAATCGACATAACCCGTAAATATGTCTAGGAATCCATTATCTTCAAGAGAAAGGCAGCTTCCAGTGCCGACTCTTTGCACTGTAAATATCTGTTTTCTTCAACTATATCGGTGGTTAAATTGAGAAGGATAGGATGGGTTGGATCATAAATGGTGCGTTCACGTACCCGTGCAACCCATTTTGCCGCTTCCCAAACTCCAAATCTGAATACGAACGAAAACACATTAGGTTTCTAAGTACATCAGGAGGTATCTTAGCTTCCGGAAAGAAAGCTTTCATAACAATAGCATAATTAGAGTGCTGGATATAGACGAGAACTCACCTTGTATTAAGAGCCGAACTGATTAAAACTGCTGGATAAAGAACACCCTTTTGAATGTTCTCGTAGGGAGAATACTTTCTAATCGCTTCAAAGTCCTCAACGTCTCCAGGGTACCCAAATTCTTCATAGTCGATAGGAGTAAGTGGTAAAATGGGGTAGACAAGAGTGTTACTCGGGTCCAAAAATGGAACCTGATAAGTAAAATAAGCACAATTAAATGCCAAAACTACGTCTAACAATACACCATAACGTACATACAAATGCCATAAAGTACCTTTAGAACAGCAGCACGAAATAAATCTGGAAAACAATTAATAGCTGAAGCAATCAAGAGGCCTCCAGCACTATATCCCCAACCAGCAAGCTTGTTTTTATGCACAATTTCCTTTTCAACAAGGAATTTAGCACAGGATATATAATCATTTATGGAATTAAATTTTTTAGTGCGTCTACCATCTTCGTGCCATCTCTTTCCTCTGCCACCTCCACCCCTGAATGTTGAAACACCAATGACCAAACCATATCAATAACCGTTTATAAGTCATGTTCCTCTTTATATTAAAATATTTTCTAAGAGACTGACCGGACATCAGCATATGCAATAACCCAACCGCGATCCAGAAGGCTTTTTAACTCACTACGCCACCTTTTGTCAAGTAACTCACCGTAAGCACCATGTCCATGTAGCAGCCCGGGACTTTGACCTTGTTTTTTTCTTTTGTGTGAATAAACGACAGTTAGGGGAACCGTAACTCCATCAGAAGATATGACTTGATGTTGTTCACAAGCATAAAACTCAGACAGATCATTCCAAGAAAGGTTATCTTCTGCTTTAAGTTCGGTATTGGAGACTAAAGTTTGGGACAAAGGGATATTTACACCAGCAGAAGCTGTACCATACAATATACGGGTCCTTTCTTGAAGCAAGTTTTGTTGTTGAATGATTTCCCATTTACCATTTGATAAATCATAATCAACTACAGCATCAGGCATCTGCAGAAAACTAGGAGAGTATCATATTACTTAGCAAAGCTAGGTGTTAAAAAGCAAATAGAAAAATTATAGATGCGTTAATCATAACCGGACTTGCTGACATCTAGTTTATACTGCAGCTTATATGATGCATTAATCTTGAACTTGGTTTCCAAATTATGATATAGTAAATGGAAAACATCATATACTGAAAGTAGATAAAGTTATAAAGGGATGGAAACTCTGGTATGTGTTTGCTTTGCTACAAAACTATACATTTAGCCAAATGAATCACCATTTCAATAACATCAGACATGTATAAAATACAACTAAACTGAATACTGTTAAACGTGATATATTAAGCACATATAAATATCTTGTTTTTTTTTTATTTAATACCACTATCTAGCTATAAACCACCACCAAATGGCCTAGTGGTAAGGCATCTCCTAACCTACTCACAAGAGGTCTAGGGTTCAAACCTCACTAGATATACACATCTTGGGGGTGGCAAACAGTCACAGGGATGCGGGGACATGTGAGTCAAAGACTCACCCTCCCAGGGTAACATGAACGGGGAAAACCTTATCTGTTTACCCTTTTAGTACTATCTAGTTAAGAAAAAGTGTTTTCTTTGTTAAACAAATGCTTTTTCCTTTATAAAAAACATGAATTTTTCTTACAAAAGTTTTAGAAGGGGAATTAATATAAGAACACAATATACAGATTAGATTTCCTCTTCTTTGTGGGATTCTTTCTACAAGATGAAACATAGCTAGGCGTTTTTCTCTTCACCATCCATCGCATTGACCCATCTATTTTATTCCCCTTTTACAATCTTTGTTCCCGAAGACGACTTATTACACAAGTGAAGGGATACTAATTTTTATTTTCATTTTTTATTTACTTTTCAAAAAAAACAAACTGATTTCTATTTTTATCTAAGGTAACTAACTCAAGTAGCATGGCTGCCTAGTGAATTTACATCAGAGATTCAGAGCAAATAACTTGGATTGTAAGATGATTAGTCAAAAAGCTTGTAAATGCATGAGTATGAAGACTTAAGGGACAGAAGCACAAAGCAAAATTTGAGAGGTGATTAATCAGCTACGAGAAACATACCACAGGTGATGAAATTGTAAACCGCATTATTGAGGAAAAGAAATCGTAATTTGTTCCAGGCGAGATTTGCGAAACAGACTCTGGAAGAGGTAGAAAATGTGGAAAGACTTCTCTGAGATGGACTGCACCCTGTTATACAAAGGGAAAAAGGATTTTAACTTTCTATAGCCAGTAAATACGATTAAGATATAAGAAATATCATTATATAAAATCGATAAAAGCATGTTGCTTGAAGAATAATACCTTATTATTTGGCATAGGCAGTGCAACTGTACAAAGTCTAAATCTTTCACCCTCTCTGACAATAAGTGCCAAATGTGAGTTACTGAAGTCGACATCCTCGATGATCAAGTCATCATCATCAATAAACACATTCTGCAACCAGAAATATGAAGTATAGTCACAAAACCACCATGAATAAAAAAAATGCAAATTTGCACGATAAGTATAATTGCATCGTCAGAATTCCCATCTGAGACCAACCTCCCACTTTCTAGGACCGGAAGAGTTTAAAGGACTACGGAGAAGATAATGGCAATCAACCGACTGCCCACCTCTGTCAGCATTGGTAAAAAGATAAAGATAGCCATGATGATGCTCAATAATACAATGTGCACAAGCCTCACACTCCCACACAAGTGTCAAACCGGATAAAGGATCTGATGCATTGATCAGAAAAACCTAAAAAACAGTTGCAGTTAAATGCATGTTGAAAGATAGATGAATGAAATGTGTAAAAATTTCGGACAACAAAGAGTAAGATACCTTTGAATAAGTAGTTGAAAATACATTAACAGTGACAAATCGGTAATCCTTAGTATGTCGAATGTTGACATGCACATTTTCTCCCGGTTCATCTAAGAGAATCACATCTTCATCCTTCGAACCAAGCATGCTACAATATAACCTAGATCATAAAAACAAATAAACAAGGTTATAGGTAATGTACATAATGTACATAATCATCGTTTCAACATAAATTCTTACAAAACACTAACCTGTAAGGTTTCTTGTTATGATCAGTGACAACATATAGCAATGCTTGACCCCCTTTAGCCCAAGCCACGTTACAGACCCAATCAGCTTGTGGCTTACTACAGAGTGTACCGAAATTCAAATCCCTCACGCATAACTTAAAGAAATCATTGTCCTTATCATACATAGTGTATGCAATATATCGATGATCAGGTGAAACTTCTGATAACTCTTCATACGCATATCCTATTGAATCATACTAACGCATGAAACTAACAGCAATAAACCATAAAGATATGATGAAATACTATAAACATGGAATTACCTCCAAATCTTTCTGCTTCTTGATTGTAATCAATAAGTTTTTGTTCAATCCTTTTCCCAGAAGTGAAATCGAACCCAGCTGTTGGACTTTTATGAGAAATGAACTCGTCGTTTAAACTAGCTAATCTCCTACAGAGTATCGGATATTGCTTCCCTTCCTCAACTCTCCTATAATACAACCTGAATTCCACCTCCAAATTACAAAAGAAACAAACAACTTGAATTTAACGTCAAATCCAAATTACAATTTATAACAAATCTTCAAAACTTCAAAAGGGGCAGATGTCACCAAACAATAATCATGTTTCACCATTGTTCCACTTAGGTCACTCAAATTTTCTTGCAATTTTTAGTCCTCAAGTTTCAATTTTTTTTGTGAATTAATTGACACGCAGCAGTTTCATTATCTGGTTATATATGCTGCCGGTGGCCTGTCAGTGGTGTGAAAATAACAAAGTGGATGTTCGTTGTGTAAAAATCGATGTTCCATATCATCCCTTTTACATTATTGAGACGCCACATAACCCATTTTACAGTATATTGAGACAACGCCTCAGCTCATTTACACAATTAGCACCGGCGAAGAAAACAAAAAAACCGGATGTCAGATGAAATGCTTATACATAAAGCTCAATTATAGTTACGGGCACGGGCGGAGCTAGTAGGTTGACTAGTGGGTGCTGAGCCACCCCTTATCAACTCACTTCATTCATTAGTTATATAGATTACAAGCCGATTTTCTACAAGTTTTTACATCCGGCCCCCCTTATTTTATAGACATGTCTACATAATTCATAAATGAATAACTTAAAACAAAAAAAGACAGCACTACGGGTTAATTTTTGAAGCGATATTTATCACTATGACGTTTTGCTTTAAGCACGCACCCCCCCTTAACTAAAATTCTTGGCTCCGCCCCAGATTACGGGCAGTTGCATTTTGTTACTACATTTACTATTATTATCCTTAAAAAGGTAAAAGTAAGAATAAACGTTAAAAAGCGAAAAGTACCAAGGCCCCCAACGAAACGGAGGGGTCGAAAGCTGAGTGGACATCCTGGACGCCATTTCGGACTGCAGCTTGGACTGCAACCTCTCAGTATCCGCCAAAACAGTTTGAGTGTACTTGTCCTCTTGCTCCATATAAATATCCATATGTCTCATAGCCACTTTATCATTCAAGTTTGACATCCAGCTGTACTGGTCTTCCCAGGTGTAGTCGTGTAAGGTAAATGTGGCGGGTCTTTGTGGTGGCTTTGGGGGGGAAGGTGGGGGTGGTTTTGAGGGTTGTTTGTGGTGGGTGGAGAAGTGGGTGGTGGTTAGAAAAGGGTTTAGGCGACGGAGGATGAGGTGACGGTGGTTGGTTAGGAGGTGGTTCATGGTGGTGGTGGTGGTCTAAGGGTTTAAGGGGTTTTGCTGTTTTCTTTTGTGATTCGGAAGGAAAAAGATCCTCTCTCACGTTCAAGGGGGGGGGCTAATGTATAATCAGATAAAACAGAACATTACCTCTCATATTCAAATGAACATGAGAGGATCCTTATCCGATTTGGAAAGGGGCAAAAATGTTAAATTAGTATTTCAACTTTTAACTTTTCTTATTAGCGGAATTTAATTGATTTGGTCGAGCTATCGGGTCACGGTTAGCCGACGGTTTAATCGGATTTTTAGGTCAAACCCGGCTTTTGAATTTTGATCACTCGATCACTTTATGGTTCAATCGGTCGGGTCAACCCAAGTTTTAAACCATTTAGCGGAAGTGAGTATCAAAATTATACTCTCATTTCTCTTTTGTTACTGTGAGAAGTTGGTATGTAATAAAATCTTTAATTAAAAAAAGAGTGATAAAAATAATTAGAATTACACATTTCAGACGCATTTACAAATATAGATGCATTTCATTTAAATTATTTTTTTAATTTCAAAATAAGTGTTTAGTTTGATTTTTTAAAGTCTTTCTTTGTCATTTTTAATCTTAAATATATTTTTTTATATAATATTTGATAAAATTATAGCAATGAAAATACATTGCATCAAGTATTCAATAACACATATAAAAATACTTAATGTTAAAGTTAAATCAGTTTGACTTTGAACTAAATACTTATTTTCAAACAGAATTAGTAGGAGTATCATTTTTCATTTGAATATGTGGTTGAAATTATTTATCATACTTTTCGGTTTAATTACATTTTCCCCGGATATCTTCCCCTATTTTGAGATGTTTAAAATAACAGTCCATCAATTAATTAGATGAAACTTTTATTTGAACTGTTAAAGAATGTTGTGTGTTTTTTTTATTCGAAGAATAATTTTAAAATAAAATGAGTAGTGCATTTTTTTCCTTTTTCTTTAACTCTATGATTAAATCACAAATTTATCTCTAGTGTTTTTTATTTACATTAAATGTAACAAAGAAAGGTAAAATCAACTTGTACCCAATTGAATTATTGTGACTGAGAATTTGACATGTCAAGATAAAAAGACGATTGCATTACAATTTTAACTATCGAACTCAGTTTCGAGTCTAATGTTATGTATTTTAAATGAATAGTGTGGATCATTCAAGTTGATCATAAAAAAGTTAATTTGGTTAAAAGTATCGCCTATAAATTTATTTCGAAAGTCAAAAAATTTCACATTGCATTAATACTTAATTTCCACATCTTAAATTAAGAAAAAAAAATGATCCTAGCTTTTAAAAGTCATTGTATAACTTCTTTATTTAATAAGATCATTAAACTAATGTTTTAATATTTTAAGTCACTATATTGTTAAAAATTATTTATTCAGGTTATAGTGATATTTTTATACTTATTTAAGTCTATAAATTTTTTAAAACATGTTATTCAAGTCATCAAAATTGTTATATGGTATTCAAAAGTATTTTACATATTGTTGGCGTTGCTGCATTCATTTTTATGCTTCTTTTTGGATGTTTAATGTATTTCATTTTAAATCATGTATTATTACATATTTTAACATTATGTCTACGCGTATCATATGGAATATTTTCTAAGTTAAATAAGTTATCAAATTTTGATTTTTTTTAAGTGTACGCTTTTGATGTCGTACAAATGCAACTGCTCGCCTTTTACGTCTATTTGTATGAAATTTAACACTTATATTTAATTTAGCAAAGTTAAACATGTCACTCATCATTCGACAAACATTATGTTCAAATATTTATTCTCCGCAAATTATCTTAATACATATCTTGTAATTTAAAACATTACACTTTTAAAAACAACCATAAATAATGGGCACGTAAATACAAGATATATAATAAACACTTTTGTTTATCAAATTTTAACAAGTTTGATGACTTAAATAACATGATTTAACAAGTTTAACAACTTGTATGAACATGTAATTTGTATAGTCACTCAGATAAATAATTTTAGTATAACAGTTTTTTTGAAAAATAATTATTAATACAGTCATCTTAATAAGAAAAAAAAATTATATAATAAGCTAAGTTAATGGAACATTTTTCAAAAGTATAATGACCCTTGTGTAATAACCTCATATTTGTACATCAATATAATTTGTTTTCAAAAAAATTGGTAAGTTTAAAAGATCTATGTTTAACAAGTTAAAGCATCTACTGTAGTGGTTTATAAAAAAGTTTATAAATTGATGAAGAGGTTTATCGTTTTGTTAACCATAGTATGGATGAGTTTATGATTATGTAGAATGAAAAGGTCCAACATCTTGAACCTTTTTAAAATTTAATGCATTTGAGTTTATGCATAGTTGAAAGAAAAAGAGTGATAGAGAAACTTAACTCATATGACTAAACCCATGCCTAATTTTCACTTTTGATTTTACCACATGTCACAATCATAAAGTTAAGTATGTCTTTAAGCATAAAATCTAGTCATGCATATCATTCTATAACATAAAAAGTTTATAAATTAATGTTGAGATCTAACACTATTATATACCTTTATTAATGTTGCCAATTCTTTGATATCCATCTATCCATACTACTCCTATTTATTACAAAATCAAAACTCTAACTCCGCAAGTGTATATAATTTGGTTTGTGACGTTTAAAATCACCATGGAATCCCTCCACCGTTTGAGTTCTCCACTAAACTTCATCATTATCATTCTCTCCAACGACATTAAACCCTCAACCATCGTAAGTACATATATTCATAATTCTTTTTTCAAATATTTATCTTCTAAACGTTATTTTTATTTGAAACAGAAAATACCCAACAAGTTATCAACCTTAATGGGATGTGAAAGGCAAAGGGATGACATAATGAAGAAAATGGTTATTGCAATTTGTGTTTTTGAGTCTGTATTTTAATCAAAAGGGAAAAGAAATGGAAGCTAGCAAAATTATTTATATACCCTTGAAACTGTATGTAATTAATTTTTACCATTAGTATGGCCTGCAATTCGTAGTTCACATCTTCTACGAAAAAACATATAGGTAGCGAACCCACCTATGCAAAATCGTATATATAAACAAAGCAAATACTGTATTATATAACAAGCATGTTTACCCGCGCGTTGTTGCGGGACGTTAACTTTTCGCGCATAGTTGCGGGTTTAATTGTTTTTTCCTATTTTTTTTATTTTATGCGGGTTTATTTTTTCGGGCTTATGTTTAATAGTGGTTTTTTTTTATATGGGCTTATGTGTTAGGCCTCATGGCGCGGGTATTTTTTTTATCTAAATAAGTCAGTACTTTTGTAATTTTCTTTTTTTATTTTGTGCCGAGTATTTTTTTTATATTGCGTATTTATAAAAAAAAGTGGCCATATTACTGTAGCATGACGTAAAAAACGACGTCGTATCACTTTTGTGCCGAACAAAAAAAAAATTTAATATTATTTTGTGCGGGTTTATTTTTTTGGTCTTATGTTTAATAGTGGTTTTTTTTATATAAGTCAGTTTTGTAACTTTGTAATTTCTTTATTTTTTTTTTATTTTTGTGTCGAGTATTTTTTTTTGTATTTGCAGTATTTTTAAAAAAAAACTGGGAGCCATTGGGCCCGAACACTGTCTATTACTGTAGCGCGACGTAATGTAAAAATATCGAAGTCGTATCACTTTTGCTGTCCGAACATTTTTTTTTTAATATTATTTGTGCGGGTTGTTTTTTTATATGAGCTTATGTGTTGGGCCTCATGGCGCGGGTATTTTTTGATATGATAACGTCTACAGTACTTTTGTAACTTTTCTTTTTTTTATTTTGTGTCGAGTATTTTTTTTTTTTGTTATTGCGTATTTAAAAATAAAAAAAAGTGGGCCGGCCCAAACTGGGAGCCCATTGGGCCGAGCACTGTTCATATTACTGTAGCACGACGATTAAAAAAAAAGTGGGCCGGCCCAAACTGGGAGCCCATTGAGCCGAACACTGTTCATATTACTGTAGCACGACGTAAAAAACGACGTCGTATTACTTTTGTAATGTGTATGTATATAATGAGAGTACGTCCCGTAAATTTTTTTTCTTATTTTTGGCCAAAGAAGGGGAGCGGGATTATAAAGTTTTTTTTTTTTTGGGCCCGGAATTCGAATCTTCCTCTCATGAACAGTAACCGAGCCCAGTGGTCACCGGGTGGGGTGGTGTTCATTTTATGTAGAAGAGGCCAAAAAACGGAATCGTTAGTTTAATGAGAGTACGTCCGTAAATTTTTTTTCTTATTTTTGGTAAAAAGAAGAGGACAGCAGATTTTATAAAGTTTTTTTTTTTTTGGGCCGTATTTTATGAACAGTAAACGAGCCCGTGGCCGGTTACTGTTCATTTCAATGTAGGATCAAGGGCTTTAAAAACGCCGTTAGTTAACACTTTTAAAATGTCTGTATTACCATAATGAGATGTAGTCCCGTAATTTTTTTTTCTTATTTTTGGCAAAGAAGGGGATGAGCGGGGTTTTAATAAAGTTTTTTTTTTCCCCGGCGCCGTCCGTATGAACAGTAACCGAGCCCAGTGAGCCGGGTACTGTTCATTTTACTGTAGAAGCTAGTCAAAAACGACGTAGTACCACTTTTAAAATGAGCAATTTTTTTTTCATATTATTTTGTGTGGGTTTATTTTTTCGGTCTCATGTTTGATAGTTTGTTTTGTTCTTATATTAAATGACAATCGCGCGTTTTTTTTTTTTGACCAAGCTGATAGAAAGCCGTAAATAGTTAAAAATGAGAGTACATCCCGTAAAAAAAAATCTTATTTTTGGCCAAAGAAGAGGAGCGGGATTATAAAGTTTTTTTTTTTTTTTTGCCGATGAACAGTAACCGAGCCCAGTGGGCCGGTTACTGTTCATTTCACGGTAGAAACGTGGCCAAAACGACGTAGTATAGCTTTTGTAATGTGTATTACTATAATCATTGCAAGTAATTTCATCAAATATTTAACCATGACGTTCAATGTTACTCTAGCAGGTTCATTAGATTACCGTTTTGCATATGTGATTGCGATTAGCCAAGTTATAGAATAGTTATGGTCATATCTATATTAAAATTACACGACTAACACATGTGGATGCTCACAATGATATACGAAGATAACAAAAATAAACATTAACGAGAGAAAAACTTACCTCTAATTTCCTGATAATGAGATAAAAAGTGGTTAGGAAAAATATGATATAATTGTAATTTAACAAAAGCCCATAATGTTAGTGACACGCTTTCCTTCCTAATTCTCTCATTTTTGAAAGGAACAAATCTACACACAAAAAACCATAACTTCCCTCCCTCCCCTCTTATTGGTCCCCTATCTTTCCTTCTAAAAAAACTCAAGAACATTAATATTTGTGATTTCTCTTACCATCATTTACCTTTCCATCTTAAAAAAAACTCAAGAACAAAGTGTAAGAGGTCAAAAGTGATGGGAAGGAGATGGAAAGATTAGAGATTATACGACGTTGATGTGGTGATCATCACCACTACCATTACACTCAGTCTAACGATTGTATCAATAGGCCTTTGGTATGTATTTTGCGGGGTGTGACTTTTACCTTAAAAAAACTTAGAAAAACGACACAATATTTTTACTTTATCATTAACTTTCATCACTTTATTACGTCTACATAACCTCGATTGTTCAAATCAAAATCACCACAATACTTAGTTTGAAAATATACTTTTAATTTTAACAAGGTTTTTTAGCCCGCGCTTCGCTGCGGAGCGCGGGCTTTAATGTATTTTGCTTGTGTTTTGTGGGTATGAAACTGTATTTGCTTGAATCGGCTAAATAGTAGAGGCAGTGGTAAACTGTATTTGCTTGAATCGGCTAAGTAGTAGAGACAGACTAATATATGACATTGCCAAACAAAATTCTACCTGAACATGATAAGTTATGTTAGGTGTTTGGGTTTCTTTTCACCTGTTATAAAAGGTAGACATACAGAGATGGGTCTTGTCTGTCTATCCGTTTCCAGAAATACATGCAGAGATGGGTGTTTTTTTTGGCAGATTACACAATCTACCCGTTTCCAAAATTACATGCGAACACAATCTATAACCTCTACATGCTAGAGACTTTGAGTCTCCTTCAAATGCCTCAATTATTCGCCACCACCTCATTCTCTTATTACCCGATCAGTTTGTTCCAGCTGGGATATTGAGTGTGACTGCCAAGACATGTAAGACGACGCCTGCAGCAAAAACGATTGATAAATGTCATTATAAACTTGAATCAACATTCATAGCTGGTGCTTGGGGATTACAAAAATTAAAACTATAAGTAAATATGCCAATAATATATAAGCGATCCAAACACTTCAATACTGCTTGTTGTGTACAAAAAATATAGTAATTAAATAAGCCATAAAATATATGTAATCGCAAACCCCATCGGTTATCTATCAACTGTTACTATTACCGTTTAAAATTATGTGTAGTCGCTAGGCTACTATCTTTGAATTTGGTACATATGCGGTCGCTTTGTCTACATAGAAAGTATTGTTACAAAGGAACATGATAATTATTCTCAAGAGGCCATACTTCGTGTTAAATCTTGCATAGAGGTTGCTTTCTATATTCCCCCTAGTCTCTTGATATGTAAGGTTTTGAGAATGGATTCAACCACATTAACTGAAAAAGCACGATATCACTTTCTCAAATCATCGGAAAGTAAAATTTATATGTGACCGAATGGATATGAGATACATGTTGCAAATGTTCCTATAACAATAAATAGTCCATCTACTGCGAATGAAAATGAGTTTGAGAGAGAAAGAGATAGATACTGAGTGCAAGAGTCGATGGTGATACGAAGAGCCCTTAATAAGCAAATTTATATCAGTACTGCGTTTCAAAGATATGCAATCTGTATCATATTTGTACTAAGTAAGCTAAGTTTAGGTTTAAATTTAAGCCATGTTATAAAAAAAGCATATGCATAACAGAGACAACATATAAGACATGAACCGTCATTCCAACTTGCTCGATAGCCTCCACCCATTCCTGAGCCGACCCATCAAAAATAAAAATGTTTCTGATAATAACCTAAAAAGTAGTTGCAAAAAAGGTTTTAAATCAACCCGAACACCCATTTATACCACCCAAAACCCATTACAAAAACAACATGTACATTCCTTTACTGTTGTTCTTTTGCGAATGGACAAAAGATCACTTGAACTCCCAGAGATGGTTCAAAGCATATTAGCCTAAAATAGTACTTTTCTGCTTGAGAGGACACATGCTTTCCCCAAACTCGACCCATCCCGTAACAGTAGTGACTTTATGTCACAACTTGGATGCAATATCTGGTATAAATATGTTAGGAAGAAGAGTATGTATACACCTACCAATTTGCAGTGCGATTATCAGCAAGAGAAGCCTTTGCAGTCCTATGAAAGATGCTTCTTGTCAATATAATCTGCAAGTTTGCACCCGTATCCATAGTAAGAAATGAGCAAACATCAGGTAATAGGAAAAAAGGTTACTCGTACCAAGTAGAAATACAGGTTTACCATGTAATTATTCAGCCTCGCCCTCATACAAAGACCTCCATGTTTGGCTTTGACTCCTACTCGCATTTGAAATCACCTTGCACCTCGTGACAACCACCCTCTCATTGCTGTCCTAATTACACAAACTAATCAATACCACTTTATAAAATAAAAACTTAAAAGTTTAGAAAAAACCCAATTTTATAAATACCTCGTTATCACAGACAATACTTAACGGGCTTCCTGGACCCGCTGACGGTGGTACCTGACGGCGGTGACTGTGCTTCCTTCCAAGGTGTAGTAACTATAAGCTTTTGGTGCAAGTAAGAAACTGTTCACAATTATTCTATATCTTACTAAAATTCATATGTACAATAAGCAAAATAAGAGGGTGTTTAAGATTGCTTATTTTTCAGTTTATCTTCTAAATCTGCTTCTACGAATCCACGTATTTTGGCTAAAAAATATGCAACCTTGTAACATTCTTTTCTCTACTTCTAAAATGGTTATATTTAAACAACTTTAAATCCCAAACACCTTATT
>BQNB010073388.1:0-29895 GCA_026074375.1 Tanacetum coccineum
ATTAGAGATTTGGTGTGAATCGTCTAATCCTCATAGTATGATGTGCTTAGGTTCTGGAAATATGGTGTTTCAATGGTGTTTTGCGGTGGGGAGTGGTGGTTCGAGTGGTGGTAACATGGTGGTGAGAAGGGGTGTTTGGATCATTGGATCCAAAGATCCTTACCACTTCTTCCTCCTCTCCAAAGGCTCTAATGAATGTGTGTGTGTAAGATATAAGATTATGTGAGAGATATATGAAATGGGAGAGCCAAAGGAGGGTATTTATAGGCTGTTTGGGGGCCAAAACCACCGCACAAAATATATTGTGCGCCGCACTTCGGGTGTTAATGTTATCTTCATTTAATGCCTTTTATTCTTTCCACCGCCTCAAAAGTACGCCGCACTTTAGGTAAAACCGCCGCACTTTGGAAAATTTTAGCAATTGGCCTTCTTCAATGTTGTAGATAATTGAATTCTCTTCGCGTGGCTGCCGGAATCAAGTCAAACGGAGTTCGTATGACCGAGTTATGACCAAAACAACAAACAGGTATCAGGAAGCTCTGAGTTTGAGTATACTTCTTTGTTTAAGCTTCAAATGTTCGTGTATTCTTCTGTTTTCTTCCACGACACGTATCATGAACCTACAATAGCAAATATACTCGATTAAGTACCAAAAGTTCTTATAATTAACCAATATATAAGTATAAAAGCATATATAACGCATATAGAAATATGTATAATTTGAGCGTTATCAACAATATAAACAGATCATAATTCATTTCAGATTTAGCACTGATTTAATCAAAACTGATTTCTAATGTGTTTTTGCATGATAATCTGAAAGTGATTATCTGATCATTTCATTCTCATATCACACATATTAGAGGTGGAAAAAAGAGTAGGTCTGGTAATTGGTTCAGGTTTGAAAGGGGAATTCTTATATGAGTTAAAACGGGTCTGGCCAGGTTAACCGGGAATTTTTCCTCCAAAAATATTCAACATCTTCCTTTAACCTTGGTTTGCGAAATCACTAGAAGCATTTACTGCAAATAATAATACACATCAATATTTATTCATAGAAATTGTTCAAATTAACCATCGGTCATGTAAATGACAATACTTTAGTAATCATTTTGTTTTTTTGTGGGGTGTAGCATTTGTTTGTTTGTGTGTTGAGGTTGTGAGGTGTGGTTGGTTTTTGTTTGGGTTTTTGTGTTTTTGTGTTTTTTTTGTTTTGGTTTGTTCATTGTTGTTTGTTTGTTTTTTTTGGATGTTGGGGTTTGTTTGTTGTGTGTGTTGTTTGGTTTTTGTTGGTTTGAGGATGTTTTTTGTGTTGGTGATTTGTTGTTGGTTTGTTTGTGTTTGTTTTGTTGCTTTTGTTGGTTGTTTTGGTTGGTTATTGTTTTTGTTTTGGGGGCGGGTTGTGGTTTTTTTTGGTTTGGTGGTTTTGTTTTGTTGTTGGTGATGGGTTTGTGTTGTTTGTTGTTTGGTTGTTGGTTTTGGTTTTTTTGTGGGTTTGTTTTTGTTGTTGTTTTTTGGGTTGGGTTTTGGTTTTGTTTTTGTATTGTTTTTGTATTGTATTGTTTTGGGATTGTGTTGTTGGGGTTGTTTGTGGTTGAGTTGTTTGAATTTGGGTTGGGGTTTGAGTTTTTTTTGGTTTTTGTGTTTTATTGGCGAAAACGACAACAACAAAGTGGACATGGGCCCCCCTAAAAAAAATTGCAACTCATCTCAATTAGACTGAAAACGAGGAAAGTAAAGATAATCAAGATGTGTAAAGGGAAATTTAATGAGCAATGTGGTGCTAAAAATGTCATTAGTCGTGCAAAAGTTTCTACAATATGAGTTATGTCCTATAAAATGTCGTTTGCTTAGGTAAATTAGTTTCTGTTTTAGTACCCGTTTCATCTTGAAAAATAGTACAGTATATATATATTTTTCGGTCACCTTTGTGACAGTGGCCATGTATTGCTTTAGGCACGTTGATGTCCTGTTTCATACACATACCCATTAAGAGAGAACCTATCTCCTCAGTCTTGTGTTTTGCCAAGCATTGGCTGTCTGATCTTCCATCAAATGTTACTTTGCCGCTACTGCACCCACAACAACACTTTAATTACTTTCAACCAATGACTGTAAATCTCAAGTTATAAATCATTTACTTGTTCTGTAGATGGTACCTATTCATTATGAAGCTACAAACCAAACAAAATTGATAAAAACTACTGGAAGTAGGATGAGCAAACGAAGAATGACAAACTCATGCTAACACAACCGTATGAAATTAAATGTACCTTCTTAAAAGCATCATAATACATATCCACATACCATGGTTAATCATTTTAAAAGATCATTACTGAAGTACAAGAAAACCAATTAAACAGAGAGCAAACAATACATATCTACTAGTCAAAGTCAAGAGTTCCATTGTTATTTAAGTGAACAAACTAACCATTTATTTAAGTGGCCAAAGAAGCCATTTATTCAAGAATTGCAGCAAACACTAAAATTAAGCAAATATGTTAACATCATCCCTAAGTAACAACAACAGCCAACAAGTTATAAAATCAATAACTATAAATTACCTCGCTGCATTTAGGTCTAAGTTTGACCCTAAGTTTCAATTAAGCCTAAAATTAATACATACACCAAAAATTGTTATTCTGAAGATAGCACCCAAATAACCTAAGCAAGTCACTTTTACCAGCATCCTACTTAAACCAACACACATTTAGACCATTTTTAATGCACAAAACAATGTTATTCCATACAACTCACGGTTATCTAAATGTATTACGTTTTACTAATTTCATACTAAAGTTAATGCACATTTAGACCATTTTTAGTGCACAAAAAAGTGTTATTTCACACAGGATACGATTATCCATACGTATTGCACTTTTACTAAATTTCTACAAAAAAATAATTCCCCAATTTTGAACATTTTTTTTTTGCACAAAACATTGTTATCACACAAAACTCCACGTTATCCAAAATGAACACTGAAGTTTCTTTATAATACGTTATTCAAAACAAATACCCCTCAATAAAATAATATATATATATATATCTAAATATTTTATATATAATATCCTATAATATTATAATACATATCTTTCGGAACGTCTTCATCGGACAGTGACTCGTCATCACTAGAAGTAAAATCATCATTTGAATCGAAGAAAAGGTTATAGAAATTTACGGATTTTTCCCTCAAAAACGTTAATGGTAGAGAAATCATTACACGAAGTAAATCACAACTCACTATCACTCCCGGAGGTATCCTCAGACATCACTTGGGTATTGGAACCAAGTCCTCACACAAGACTTTATAACTTCGCCGATTCCCTTTTCCATTAAAAGGGCTAAGATTGCTCAACCCCAAACTTTAGAGAGAGTCCTCGGCTCCATAGTCGTAAGAAAGGTGTGATTGCCTATAGACGAAGGAAATTGAGAGTAAAATATTTTTTCATTCAAAGGAATAGTATTCTCCTCGTCATCATCGTCATAATCGTAAATAATATTGAACACACGTGAAGGTCTCGGAGTATGAGTATCTAAATTAGCTTCCTGCTCTTGATGAAGATTAACTTTACAAACGCTTGTAAAGCTTTAGAAGTTTCTTCTCCTGAAGTAGCAATTCTCGGATACTCATTTCTTTAGGAGGTTGATGATTGATGGATGTCTGTGTGGGTTGGTCAAAACCGTAGGAATTAGGATTATAGCAAGGGTTAGACTCAAAGTAATTTTGATTCCTTGGTTGACACTGAAAATTCTCATGAGGTCCCCCACAGTTTTCACAACAAAGATATTGTTGAGGAAAACTCGGTGAATTTTGTGGATAATAATTATCACAAAAATTTTGATTGTAGCTCGGTTCCTGCTCATAGACAAGCGAGAAACGTGGCGGACAATCAAACCCGTAGTGAGAATCGTTCCCATATAACTCACACGAGTATGTCTCGTACTGGGGCTGTGGAGGTGGGTAAGAAAAATTGGGTGTTTCATCATAAGAAATGGATCAGGGTACTGACAAACTCGTCTAATAAACTCACGATTGGTTCCAACGCGACAAGATCCCACCGGTTAAACGACCTTCTCCACACCACGAGCACCTCATAAAATAAGACATGTTGAAGAATTATCGAATAAGAAGGTAAAGAGAATAAGAATTAAACGAATAAGAGGATAGAGAAGAATATTTATAGATTTTTCAAATAAAACATAAGGAAAAGAAATAATAAAAATAAGAAAGAAAAATATTTTTGGAAGACGAAAGTCAAAGTGTACTTAGCTCTCTAGAAAGGGAGACGGTTTTTAAAGGTGAGCCGATACGACAATTAACAAACGGTTATTTTTAATTTTTAAATATAAAAGGAAAATAGAATAGAAAATAGAATATAAAAATATTTTTGGGTTTTTATATACAAAGCGAAACTCGACGGGGAATGACTCTTCCAAGCTCGACACAAACAAATCCGTAAAATCAACTGACACTCTCCCTGTCAAGGCGCGCCATTTTGATGTTTTCGTAAAAATACGTATCAAACAAATAACCCTCATTATTATATATATATATATATATAATAATATATATAATACATATACATAAGCAAAGTATCATACAAATTATTCTTAGGAAAGAATAATAAGTAATCAATATGAGTATCGTTCTCCTCGGTGAGAGATGAATGGAAATTTACGTTCACGTTATAAATCGAGTTTGATTGTCATTTAAGTTTTGGTTTTGGATTCTAAATCTACTAACGCAAAAGGGAAGCACATAAAGGCACGCTAATCTAGAAATAAAAGCGAATAAACATTTAAATCTAAAAACGTTTACTTAATAATAAAACGCGACTAAATAACTAATTGTATCAAAATTAAACCTTAAAAACTTAATTTGCAAATTCTCAAACATAACTTATAAAAAGAAATTTTTAAAAACAGAAATAATTTTTTTTTATCTTATTATTTGTATTTTTAAAACATAAATAACACTTTTAATTCTAAAAATGAGATTAAAAATATTTAACTAATTTATAAAATTCTGGAAAAATTGTGAAATAAAGTTTAAAGAATTACTGAAGTTTAGAAATTAAAACTGAAAAATAAGCAAAACACAAATAGCAGATAATAAGCAAAAAGCTAGAATAAGCAAACTGAAATAAAGCATAAAATGAAACTAAAATGAAATGTAAACACAAAAGACCCAAGGGCGCTACTGGTTAAGGTGTTGGTGTTGTGTAAGAGAGGTCACACAGATTCGAAGTCTGTTACCATTCTTTTTTTGTAAAACATTTTTTTTAATTTTCTTTTAAAACAGCTAAAGAGTAAGCTAAAATAAGCAAATTTAAAGAAGAGCTTTTTTCTAAAACTAATCAATAAGCTAGAATTAAGCACAAATTAAATTGACAATTTGGTCTAAAACTATATGACATTAAGCTAAAACTGCTAGGGCTCAAAGGAAACTAATAAGCTTTAAATAGATCAAGACATAGACCAAATAAGCACAAAGGACTAGGAATTAAGAAAAGAACATAAGCTGAATAAGCCATCTCAAAGAGCATAAGACAGATTACTCTAAAGCTTTAAAAGGATTTAAACCACTACTTTTTAAGCTATCTCTAAGAACTAAAAAAGCAAAAGAAATAAGCTGCAAATGGAAAACAGATTGAGACTAAGACTCAAAGAACACAAATAAGCTGAAAATCAGATTATAAGCTAAACAAATAAGCTAAAAAAAGACTATGAATAAGACAGACTACACTAGTTTTTGGCTTAATGAAGACAGTTTTGAAATTTTAAAAATAAGACTCAATAAGCAAAGTTTAAAAACTCAAAGTTAAAACAGATTAGGACCATGACGTCAATAAAGCAAGTCAAACTGGTAATAAAGCTAATATAAATAACTAGAAAGCTAAAACTCAAACTAAAATAGTTAGCATACATAACCTGTTTTTGACTATTTATCCTAAATGACACTTAAGTTTTAAGACTCAAAATTTGTTTTGACTTATTAAAAACTTAAAACAAATTAAACTAACACTTTAATAAGCTAAATAAAACTAAGTTTAACCTAAATTAAGCTAAGAAATGATCCCTAATGATCTGCAAACACAGATTCTTAAGCTTAAATATGACTAACCTATTTAACTTGACTGTTATTGATCTAAAGAAAACTAAGAGACAATTCAAAGTAAACTCTTTCTTAACAGATGCATATTGATGCTCAAAGAACTCAATATGATCACATAAACCATACCTCAAGTTGCATTTTCAAGAAATTAATCAAATAAGTTAATAGGTGAAACCTTGAACTTGCAGACTTTGAATTTTGACAAAACAGACTTCTAAACTTAACATTCCTTACTCTAAGCTTGTTTAAACTATCCTAAAGACTTAATTTAAGCTATTTAAAATTGACTTAATCCTTAAAAGCAACCCAAGCAGTTCCCCTTAACTAATTAAAGTTGCTTGTTCAAACACCCCTTTTTAAATCCTGATTTTTTCATTTTTTTTAAGCTAAACCAAAGACCTAATCAAGCTTTGAAATTTGAAAAAAAGATAAAGTTCTACAAGCATACTTAAGATATTAAAGCTAAAAACTTAGAAAATACGCACTTATGCACAAATAAAGCTACTAGAAAACCAGATTTAACTATTTTGGACGAATTTTTATCTAAACATTAAAACAATCATAAAACTAAGCTATGAACAAACATAAAAAGCTAACAAAAGGCAGAATAATCAAATATAGAGCAAAAATAAGCACAAAAAAGCAGGAATTATAAGCAGTATAGTAGATTAAGCTAGAAAGAAGTTAAAGAGGACGTTAACTTGATCCTAGCTTAAACAGGATCAAAAATTCTCAAAGGAGCTTATCAACAAGCTCCAGCTTTGTTAGGAAACCAAGTTGGTAATTATCCAATAAGCCCACCTTCTGGCTTATCACCACATTTAACTTATTATGACATTTAAGGTAATTTTTGATATGAAAACACTTATTCATTTAGCTTAATAGGCTTAACTGAATAAGAGCCTTCTTAAGAGTAAATGAAGAGCTTAATGAATGCATATTAGCTTAATTTCATACACATTTATATAAACACATTTGCATAAAAAGGAAAAACATTATTCAACACAAATTAAGAAAAAATGAACTTTTAATTAATAAGGAAAGGATTAGCAAGCTTTTTAAACGGAAAATTACATTATTAAAATGACAGATAAACTAAAAATAAGCTAAATTAATAAGCTACTACTAAACTACACTACTCCTACTTTGGATATCTTCTCTTGTATGAGTGAGAGCCTCTATTTATAGTCATGTTGTGAAGTGATTCGTCTTGAAAGACTTGTCGGGTAATATAATATAGTAATCACGTCGGATAAAAATTACTTTAGGAAAAGTAATAGTTGATCCTCCGGATGTCGTATCCCGACAAGAGATGAATTTGAAATCCATGAAAGTATCTTGTTTGATGCTTGAATATCAAATATTTTTGTTTTTGGTTTTAAAACTAATTTTAATCACTAAAAATTACCAATCTAAAATTACTAAATATAAAACTACCAAATTTAATGCTAAATGATCTAAAAAGATATTTAATGAGATGAGAAATGCTTGCTAGTGACAGTGAAAAGTCCATCAAGTAAGATTAAGGTTTTACTTAACGAATTAGAATTCCCGTAGAAAAGATACATATCTACACAAACAGTTGGCTTATAATTGACAAAAACCTCCTAAATAAAACTAATTAACTAGATGTGAGTTTGAACTATTTTCCCTGGATTTTTGCCCTTAAAAAAAACATTCAAACTACAAATCTAAATAATCAAATATTATTAATTAACAAGCCTTTTTACAATCCACACTTAATTCTCAATTCACATTATCACTTAACAAGCACTAATTAAACTACTCACTACGCATAATGCTAAAATAAGCAAAGCAAAACATTTTATACTAAACTACACTAATTAATTGAAAATGATAGAAAATGGAACCGAATTGAAGACCCGCAAATAAACGAATACCACCTGATTTATTTAGCTAAAGCAAATAATCAAATTCGCTCTAGCTAAATAAACCCTTAAAGCCCACGCCTCATGAGTTGACCGTTACCAAAGAACACAAAAAGCAACTACAAACTGTTATCACAACTAATTTTATCTAAATCTATTTCTAATAAGACGGCCAACTTCCTAATTCTACTCTATTGAAGCTAATGGAGCAAGCCCGTAACCATTTTTAAACCAATCTACACATCCAACAAATATGAACACACTGATAAACCCTTTACCCACTCGAAAACTAAACAAAAACATATTACTACTAGGATGAAACAAAAGACTTATGTAATAAGCTATAAGCTCTCAAAATTAAAGGTGTCCAAGTTTTATTTGAAATAATCCGAGTGCATAAGCAAACTCGTTGCACTTTTCTATTTATTCGAATCGAGCTAAAGAACAAAAGAGAGTATGAACTAAATGATATGATCTCTTTCAAAAACAAAGGAGTCAAAAGCCGATACAATAAGTTGAGCCAAAAAGGAAACCACTGGTTGCTCCTTATTTAAAATTTCAAAATGAGCTAAAGAACAAAATTAAGAAAAACGAATAAGCAAAAAAGAAACAAACAAAAAAATAACAAAATAAGCCATGGCTTATTTGATTTTTTTATGAGCTTAGATCCAAACGAATAAGCTATAGAATAGCTTATTCGAACAGAAAATAAGCTAAGGAAGGAAAAATCTCCAAAACAGCTTATACGAAAATAAGCTACTCAAAAAAGCTTAAAAAGAAAAGAAAAGAAGAATAAGCCAGATTCATTAAGCTAAACAAACATCATCTTCCTTTCATTAATAATAAGCTCAAAATACAACAAGCTGTTTTTTATAATAATCTCTAAATAAGCTGGTACATAAGTCAAAATAAGCTGGATTATAAATGAGAATAAAAAGCTGTTAAAAAAATTCTAAACTAACATTTTGTAACTAAAAATTTTTGAAAGAAAAAATTGTCTTCATGCATTGCATTCACACCCTTTTTATAGCCCCATGCAACCGCCTTATTGATAAGGCTAATCATTATTGCCTCGGGATCGAACCAAGGTCCCAGCACATTAATTTCTGATCCACCACTGTCCGTGCGACACGTGTCATTCAGGATTTCTACGCGGAATTTGACAACCCAAAACTGCTGGCATATGAAACCTCGTGCACATGACTTGTAAACCAAATTAATTTCATGAATCAAACGATGATTTATTGTGTGACATAGTAAAGTTTTTTGAAATTAATTGTAAAGGAATCTAATGATTATTTCTTAGTTTAAGGGTGTGATGATTGTTTTTATTTTTGAATTTGCAATTGTGAATTGAAAAATTGTGATTTGATCCATGGTGTTTGATACTAGATAGTTTGATTGTAAGGGGATAGGTATGCGCTATTCAGAAATTAAATAAATGTTTTCAACATGATTTTTATCTGCTATCAGATTGATAGATCAACAGACACCAGATTGATTGCGAAGATGCTAATCAGACTCAAGAGAGATTAACTCAAAAACGCACACTTTCATTACTGAGGCAAGGCCTCTATTTATAATAAATAAAGTATAAATTAATATAGTGGCATCTACAACAATAACCTACTGATGCCAGACATGGTTTCACTCCATTATTATTTATTTACGTCATTGCTTACGCTAAACACTACCTAACACACTATGGCCCACATGGCCTACATACCTTACATTATTTTTTACATTATTGCTAAAATACAAACACACCTTCCCACGCTAAAAAAGGTAACGCTAAGAAAATACTGATTAAAAACGCGTGTAATAATAATTTCTTAATTCTTGAAACTTTTCTTCTTTTTCTTCATTTATCTTTGTTTTTTATTCCTGTTTAGCCTTCCATCATTGGTATGTTAACTCCTTCGGAACAGTATTCATAATGGTGTCGTGGAGTTCTTGATAGATATCTGCATAGCAACTGCTTGAGGTCATCTCGTAATGGTGCTAATAGTCCTGAGAAAGTTTCAAACTGGTCTTCGAAATCTGCTAATGCCTTCATTTGAACTTCATTGATTTTCTTCTTAAAATGTGCATAGTTTAGTGAACTACTTTGAATAGTAATTGATTCTGAAGTTTTTTCCGTTCGTTCTGGACCTGAACCTATCTTGCTGATCCTGTTATATACTCTGAAAAGAGATAAATGCAAGATCATCAAGTATTGTTGTTTGTGTGGTAATCATTGTGACGGTCCTTATACGATGGGTAAATCTTGGTTGCTTCTCCTAGTTGTGCATGTATGATGGTACTAACAAGCTTTCTTTTCTCTATTGAATATTAAAAAGCTTGAATGCATCTTCAGATACAATTCTCGTCCTTTTGCAAAGTAATCATTGTAAACTTTAATGGCGTTTTGTACTTTTGGTGGAAATTCCTGTAATTCTCTAGGATTGTATAACAACCCAAGAATTTTCATCAATCTATTTTACTATTATCACAATTGTACGGGGAAATTTTTTTCGCCTTTAATACATTACTTGTATTGACAATATCTCAATATATAATATAACTTGCATAACTAAAGAAGACCGACTCGACGTGACTATCTAATGAACAATCAAGACCTTCATATATGTCAAGAAAACATCATAACATGTCAAGTCAATATCATAATATCCTTATTACAAAGTACATTATTCCTATAATGTACCATTCACAACGTTATATCTAAACGGGCTTTAAACCGTTATCATATGTCTCTAAAACCCTAATTTCATGAAGAGTAAACATCTAAAGTGAATGTACAAGATACTAAAGCATATGTACAAGTAATATAACATTTCATTTGAAATATAAACTCCCTCCAAGTCAAAGTATAAGTCCTTAAAAGCTCAATGTACAAGTCATTAAGCATGATCTCCAAAATAGCCATTTTACCTCCATTTTCATTCTAATTTCTTCACCAACACTTGTGTACAAGCTAATGCACTCATTCTATAAAATATAAACCCTAAATATTCTATTCATAAGCTTTCATACATCTTTTTACACTCAAAACCCTATATCAAAACCCTAGACCCTAAAACCGAGCTAGTTTCTAAACCATGACTCGTTTCTTTATTTTTACCTATTGTAAACCTAAACCAACTCTTAAATAAGTTATAATAACATTAATTACAACATCCCCAATCATACTCCATCATCATTTCATCATTCTACATTAATTACACAAAGAACGAATCCGGGAAACCCTAATTATGCCCTAATTGTGATTTTGACCCGTTTATTCATTTTCTACCCATTTTAACCCAAACCACCTATCAAATTTTGATTATAATCCTTAATATAAAGTTTAGGATCAGTAACCTATCATTCCTAATCAAATGTACATGAATTACAAGCTAGAAATCTCACTAACACCAAAACCCTTATGAACCCTAAATGAACCCAAAATACAAACCCTTGAAAAATGACCCATTTTAACTATTTTTCTTGTAACCAAGCACCTCAATGACAAGCACCTTACCTCCCTAGCTGCTTACAAGCACCTCTCTTCAAAATATCTTCCATTTATATTGTTTAAAATTGCACATGATCTTCTTGTTTCTTCTAGTATAAGCCGCGGCATCACATGGGCAAAACACCTCACCCAAGCTAGTTTCTAGCTTAACCAACACATCTAATAGCCCCTACTCATCACCCTCTATCCCTTACACATGTCCTAACTCAAATCATAAGCTTACCTTGGTCTTCCTCGCAAGAACATTTTACCTAAAAATAGCAACAAAACACTTCATTTTTCTTCATCCCCCACTTCCTCCTCTATAACCCTTACATAGAAGCAATCCTTTTGCTCTAATAGATCCTAAGTGATCTTAAGAAGGCTCAAGTTCAGAAAGGAAGCAAAAGAAACCAAGAAACGAAGCCCGGGAGTCGTTATTCTAGGCGTACGAAGCTAAAAGTCCCGATTCTGACCCATTTCCACCATTTTTGATCATTGAAGCTCAAACCTAAGTTTGAAGTAATTAACTATCCTGCTACTACAATCACCCTTATAATGTTCATATGATCCTAAATATACTCTTGTTAAGTTTCATAACTCAATTCCATGCTTATTTTGATCCAAAACCGTACACCCGGAAACCCTAATTTCGCTTTTTTTCCTTAAAACATAAATGTTATAATTGATTAAATATTGTTATAATATATCCTAGCATGCTTAACTAATGTTAAAATAACCACTTTATTAATTAATGAAGGAATTTGAACTTAAAACCCGCGCGTTTACGTTTTGAAACCCTAATTTGACCCGTTTTGCTTCCTAGCTTAACGAATCGTTATTTTAAACTTGTGTTGCATTAAAACTTCATATTTTAGTTTATATAACTTATAAATGTCTATTGAAAAAGATAAAATAAGCTTGCATGCAATTTGGACAAGATTTGTGTAATTATAATCCATGCAATGTATTAACGAAACTTTCGGAAACTTATAACTAAAAGGACTAAAAGTTGTCAGTTTAACAAGTTATAACTATAGGGGTCTATTATGTCAATTTACAAAGATCCAAGGTTTACTTTGGTATATCTTTACAAAAGTTGAAGGACCAAAGTCATAAAAATGCCAAACCCTAATTAGGGGTACTACTGCAATTTTTCCAAACCCTATGGTCTAAAATGATAACACTTTGAAAAAGTAATCAAATCATGATTTAAAACCTTACCAGACATAACTTTAATTAAATGCATCCTCGTGCTTACATTTCCAGATTTAGATTAAAACGCTAAACACCAATAATATCGTAACACAAATACTAGGTGAAGCTTCATATTACGGAGTTTCAACTTGGAATTACATTCTGAATGATTTTTGTTGGGTTTACGATTTAAAGTGCCCTAGCTCTCAAAAGGTACTGAATGACTTCCCCCCCCCCCCCCCCCCCCCCCCCCCCCCCCCCCCCCCCCCTGATCCCCCCCCCCCCCCCCCCCCCCCCCCCCCCCCCCCCCCCCCCCCCCCCCTGAATTATGATGGCCCGAACAGTGATACAATAATTCCAAACTCTTCAATCAAACTCATAACTCTTAAACCAAAGTTCTAAAGTACAATCTTCCTAAGACTTGACATATTCTACTCAGGTTGTGTGACGTGGCTGTTTACTATCATTTTATTATATCAACATTCCCTGGTTAAGATTGTGATAAGGTAGTCAGTCTTCATTTCCAGAATATTTATTTACAATCTACCTACCAGGTGAAGTTTCCATAACCTCACTCGCTTTACTATATTTTACATGTTTTATAAACCCGCGAGGGGGATACATACTTGTTACAAACACTTTTAACATACGTCTGTTTATCTTATAAACAATGTGATTACTTTTCAAAGCTTTAATGAAATTCATAACCCCAAATTTCAATCTTTTGAATACTCATATAAACCTGTGAAACCTGATATAAACCAGAATGCAAGTGTTTCTAATTGTAGTGCATCAGATATATTATTAGCCATAAGAAGCTTCCAGTGCCATATTTCCAAATTCCTGAATCATTAATTACTTGCATTGCGAGTGAACGCGAATATTATGAATAGATCTATTGGGGGTGACGGCTCCCGTTGGTATACCCATTCATCGGGTAGCCAAACGTACTATATTTGTCCTAATAGGTAACCTTGGCAAGTTATCTTTTCCACGGGGACATCTGTCCCTAACCAATATCACTACGGTGAATTTCCATGTTAATGTATTGATGTCAATACTTAGACTACAAAAAATAATGTTACCCGCGTGATTTTCCCTGATATTTTGTATTCGTTTGCAATTATTACCATAAGTGGACTTTGCGATTCTACCATAGGATAATATTCAAACTGTTTATTCTTTCATGATAATACTGTTCTCACCATGATATAAATGTTCACACATTTTAATTATCCCAGTAATGCCAATATTTCCATATAATAACCTGTATTCAATTATTACATTTCAAACCTATGAATTTCACTCCAATCGTTGGTGTTGACCCTTTAACATGTTTATCTCAGGTAATTGAGCAAGTCATGTGACGAGAGTTGCATGGACTCAAAGATGGCAGAACTGTTATCATTCAAACTTAATTGTTTTAGATATTTGGGACCATGCAATTTGTAAAAACCGTGATTATAAGTGAATGATAACTAAATTTTTTCCAACAACTTCTCTTTTAAAGTTTGTTTTTCTCAATTATTTATGAATATTGTATCCATGAAGTAATACCCTAGATTAGCTTCCGCTGCTATATTGTAAAAATGGGGGTGTTACAGATTGCTGCCGTGGAAATATAATGAATCTATTAGTCCATGAATGAAATAATCATAGACATCTTTTGGTGATGCTTGTGGAAAGAATACTGCCCGGTTTCTCTTCTTTTTGGGTAGAACATCATTGTTGTGTGTACATCGTTATAACGCTAAGACTATTCCATAGCTTTGACAATTTCAACTTATGGTCCTCTCATTTTCTTCTTTTCGCTGTAGTGGGGACATCTTCATTCTGTTTGATTGCATTTAATTTGCTAATCTGACTCTACAAATTTTTATTTTAGAGAACAAATTGTTGCGACTTCTGGACTTCTTCGGTTGTGATTGTCTTGTATGATTCTCCGAGGGCTTTTTCTGTTGCTTCCTTTGTGAGGTAACTTTTGTGTGAGACACTTTTTCCAATTATGTGAGTATTGGTGATTGCCCAGTCATTGTAGATACCTCTGAATGGTCTGTTAAAGATGACGTACCATTTTTGTTTTTCATTACTTGAATTCTGAAGTATTTTTTCAATGACTTCTTCTCTTTTCATAAACTCTTTTCACCGTGATAGTGAGGATGACTGTTTAGAGTTTTTTAGAGGTGGATGGTTACGGGTTCCTAGTTGATCCTAATCCTTTGATTGATTCCTTAGGGTATCTAAGGTGTTAAATTACTCTTAGATAAATCCAAAATTAACTTATTGTAAGAAACTTGTATGTATACTAAAGTGTAAGCGAATCTACACCGTAAATACCTAAAGAAGTATAATGAAATAAAACGATGATCGTGAATAAACAAATATATAACCAAATGCTCCAATATTATTGATTTTAAATAATACGAGTACGCTTCACAATGTACTTGGGGTTTACAACCTTGAAGCTTTTCTAAATCGACTTGACAACTTGTATGCAAAACTTATATCTCAACTAATGCCCAGGGACCTCTTTTTATAGACTAAGGAGTCCTAGTCGGCTTACAATACATTCCTAAGATATCATAATCTTTTCTAAACATAAACGTAATCCTTATATAATAAAATACATTATGATGTCTTGTAACAAAAATATCGTCAATACTTTCATCACAAGTATTCATGTACTCCCAAACAATATTTATCTCATAAACCGTCTTTATCTATCCTTTGACAGGAGTAAGTCTTCTAGCAGTTGCAATCCAGCAGCATAAACTTTTGTACCAAGCAGTACAAATAAACATAAGTAGTATTAACATTAGTACAAGCAGTACTAAGTAAATACTCACAGTATAAACGATGTACTAGCAGTTCTAACAATTACTACTAGCCTGCACTAACTACTAAGCCTATATTTTCATCAGTCATCAAACTCTGAGCAGCTTAACTTTAACTAACATATAAACTTTATACGAACAGTACTAAATATCACTGAATAGCAGTAACTAGCAGTGGGTAACTTATACTACCAGTACTAACCACTAGCATAATATCCTTTATTACCTGAGCAGTCTTAACTCTATTAATCCTTGAAGTCTTATTTAAGTCCCAACACTCCTCCCCTAAACTTGATGTTAATCATCTGAATCTTCAAGTTTCTTGTTAAAAGTCTTCATCACTAATCAGGAAGGATGCATTCAAGACCTTTTATGATCCTTTTGCAGTTTACCATAAGGCATGAGCATTGATGAGCACTCTCATTCCAATAATCAGTTTGAAGTTTCTTGTTTAGCATATTTGTGATTGTTATTGGTGTGAGGGGATATCTCTTTTCAACTAACATAAAGATGTGCACATTTCCAAACCTTACAAAGTGCACTCCACATGAATCATACAACTTCCAAATAGTCACTGGTATAAACCTTGTAATTTCTCATACACACTATTTATATATGGTTTCAAACATGACTTTTAAATCACCCCACAACACTCTTTCATGTTCATCTTCAGGCCTTGTATCACCATGCTTTATTTTGACCAATTTCCAAAGAGTCTCTAAGTCTTCTCTGTCAATATCCTGAAGCATCCCAATCATTAAAGAATCTCTCTTGGAACTTCCATCTGCTCTTATTAATTGATAATGTACCAATATCCTGGTTTAAGAAGCTTGTAAATCAACAATCACATGTGGTTGGTAGCAAAGTGGGAAAAGCATCATATGCTATATCACATCATCTTTTACAATCACACAAATGCTTTTTCATGCTCAGCTTCATATCTACTTCAACTTCTTCATGCACATCAGTTCTCTTTAAACATCTTTCATTCTTGAGTCTCTTTGAAGATTCTTGTTGTTGCTCTTTCCCTCTCTTTTCTTACCAAGTATCTTCTTTCTTTCTGCAAATGCCTTTAGCTTTCACCTTCACTACTTTCTGTCTTCCTTTGACCTTATCAGATTCTATTTTCATCCTTTGTATCTTTTAAACTTTCTTAAAGTTTCCTTTTGCGTTTAACTACCTCAGATTCCAAAGGTATAAAAGCATTTTTACTCCTCTCATTATCATTATCAAAACAACTTCTGGATCTCTTTATTTAGCTCTTGCTCTTCCAACTATTATGTTTGTATCCACCCATGTTTTTAAGATATGTCAGAACATTAGATTCCCCTCTTTTTGTGCTTAGTTTGGTGGCTTTCCATTCTTTTCTCTTCAGCTCTAAGCATTGCAAAGGTTTTCTTTCTTTTTCTTAAGCTCTACGAAACGAGTCTTGATCTTTCTTTAATAGTTATCTCTCCTTGTTCTTCTGTTTGTAGCTTCTGAGCTAACTCAAAATCTGCCTCCATCATAGCTTGTGTATTATCCCATGACTCAATCAAAGCTATGTTGGCTTCTTCTTCTTTTTCCTTGCAAGCCTTTCTTCTTCTATAAGTTCAGCCTCCAACTGAGCTTGAAGATTTCTTGCCAAATCTTCATCAAGAGCAACTTGATCTTTTCTTTTCAGAGGAACTTCAGGCTCAATCATGATTGCTTTGCCTTTGTCTTTAATCATTGAAGTTTGTGATCTTGTGACTTCTAATTCACTATGGCACATGTACTACAAACACCCTCTAGCCATGGTACAGTAGTTTTGTTGTTGTTGTAGCAGCAGTAGTAACAACTTTAGGTTTAGCTTCTTTGATTTGAATAAGTGTCTGAGCCAAAGTTATTTCTTCAATAGTTGTAGGAGCAGCACTATCTTTAACACTAGTATTACCTCTCTTTCTTTTGCACTCTGCTCTTGTTTCTCACCAACTGGCATATCCACATTTACCTCATCACCATGAAGATCATTTATATCAAACATTTCTTCATTATCTGACCTCCCCTGGGTATCATCAACTAAAGAAACATCAGCATCCTTATCAATGTCATCAATGCTCCTCCCTTTTGTGATGCATCTTCCATGATTACCCAAAACTCTCCTTATCTTCAGGGGATTCAACTCTACTAGACATACCAACTTTCTTTAGTCTTTTTAATCTTGTAGTTCTTGATTTCTTTTTCCTTTCCAAATTTTGGACCCTCTTCTTTAAATTAGCAATCTCCTTTGCTTGAGCATCCCTTGCTTTCTCTAAATTAAGAACATGTTTTTTGTAAATTAGTACACAAAAGCATCAATTCAGATAGTTGTATGATATCCTCACCACTGAGGGGTGGATCATTGAAAGGTGTATGAACATTGTCATCTTGTTGTGTCTCCTCTTGAGTAACTGTAGTGTCCTTCCTCTGTTTCCTCTTGGACTATTTCTTCTGAGATCTAGAGGATGATGGTTGAGAAATAATGGGTGTTTCTTAAGAATCAGTAGGAATGTCTGAATCTACACCCTCTTCTTGAGTAGGTTGAACGATCATTGTTTCAAACAAAGGTGTTATTCTCCCAGAAAAATCCTTTCCTTCTCTCTCATTTTGGCAAAGATTTCTTTTGTGAGAAGGGTTAACAGTAATCTGACTTGAGATGTGACATATCTCCAAGCTGTTGATTGATAAATACTTGTACAAATCTTGGATACATCAGAAATTTAACCCCTCCATCTAAGTGTTTCACCATAGCATCAAAAATGTATCTTAGATAGATTAATTTTTGGTTTGAGACAAGCAAAATGATTAAAGAAGCCATTGTACACTAAATTTGTTCCATGCATGTGATTTGCACTAAAGGGCATTGCGGTAATGGTAATGAATTAAGAACTATCCATTAATGGAAAAGAAAGCTTATTATAAAAAGTAAGCTTATTTGAGAAGTGTTTTTTCATACCCCATCCGAGCCCAGTTCTTTAAAGATTGTAGCAGTTGGCAAACAATCATTTACCAATCCTACATCTTCCTATGTAAAGATCACTTCTAAAGCTTGTACTCCGTAATGAACACCTTCTTCTTAGTTCAGTTAGTTGCTTGTAATCTTACGTCACCATTAACTCTGTCTTTACCTTTGCGGTTTGCCCCATAACTGTCCAATGCAAGACGAGTAATAGTAGGATGACAGTCATGCATAACGGAATCTGATATAGCATTCGGAAAATTCAATAATCTCATGATATCCATCACTTTCATGCGGGTTTTTTCCAAAATGGCGACCATGTTTGTGAGTATCGAGTAAAAAGTTAGGGTTGACATTGGTGTTGTTTTTGATGATCAAGGATGAAAATTAAGTTTAGGGTTCTGGTTAGAGAGTGTTTGAATGTATGGAATCGAATAAAGACCGAATGAAACCCTGAATCTGAAGTATTTATAGACTCGCCCTCATCAAGCATTAACTGAAACTGGCAGCAATACTAAATTAAGGCCTACAGCATTAACATAAACTGACAGCACAAAGATGATGGCCTAACAGTATCAGTAACCCAATAACAGCTAGTAGACTACAGCAATAAGTTTTTAAATTACCTAGCACTAACTTTAATTTCTTTCCCAAAAAGGACTAATGTCATCAAATTGATTCCTCTCACAAGCCTCTTTCGTGTTTTATGCTCCTAATATCTCTCAATTCTTTTGGAGCTTCACATAATCACTTCATTTTGTTTTTATTCACACATCTCTCTTTCTATTTTTAAATAATCTCACTTAATCTCTCAATTCCATTTGGCTCACCAAATCATTCCCCCCCCTTTTCTGTTTAATGCAACATATTTAAAACAGTTTTCTAACAAAAGTTCCACCAATTCCAATAGTGTTCATACTGTCCTCGGACTATCCCACTTCTAAGTATGTAACCTCTTTAGAGAGGTGGATCATGGACTATTTAGATGTATCCTCAAACCTAGGTTGAGCATGCCACAATCCCCCAATACTGGATCTGGCACCTAGACCACTACCTGAATCAATTCCTTAAGGACTTAATCATTAATTGTAGCCATGGATTGGGTCTTTATGATGTTAACCATGTCCGCTCTGTTTCTAAATAGAAGCAGTAGTGGCAGCCCTTTCTATTTTGTCACCCAACTCCGATGGACAGCCTCATCACCCAACCAGTATAGGGGACCACTAGACTGGGGTAGTCTTTGTTTATCCGGAACCTCTTTTGACATGCCTAGATGTTTTTGATTCTTTTTAACACACTTTTGATATTACATATCCTTCCATCCATGCTTGAATGTATAAATAAGTAGCCTCCCCTCAAATAATGCTTCAAAGGGTAAGTATATTTCTCAACATTGTAAACTTTGATGCCCAACAGTACAAACTTTTTGCCTGTCAGTAAGTAATTTTCTGCTATCTGTAGAAGATATATATAACAGTATTAACTCAGTTCTTCAATATAATAACAAACAACATGCCTCTATTCATCACAAACACACTAGAAAAGACTAGATAGACATGTGAGAATTCATGAGGATCCATATTTATGCATAACCCATGAATAAAAGTATTAAAATTGTTATCGCAAAACATTAACTTTCCCTCCAACCAATTCTTCAGAAGTTGCAGCATTCAACATCAAGGTATTCAATAGCTTTAACTGCATGTGTAAGTCTATTATGCCAAGCAAATACACAATCCAAAGTAATTTCTATTTGACAGATTAAGTATGACCAACAGTTTTAACAAGCAGTCTTAAGTATAACAGCAGTACTAATTATACTTAGCAGTACAATTGACAAGACTAACATTACTAATCCTTTACAAAACTTTTAACCAAAAAACATAAAGAGAATGACCTTAAGGATTAAGCATTGCAAATATTTGAGACCAAGTACTGAAAGCCGTACCAGCACAAACCTTTTAATAAGAAGATTTGGCAACATAATAATCAGTATGAATTTAAAGCATATGTATTAAATTTTTAGCCTTGCAATCTCTTGATAAAATGATGCCTAATCTCTAATGTTTTGTTTTAAATCTTGAACGAGGATTTTCAATAATGCAGATAGTACTGGTTATTGACAATCTCAAAGACAGTAATCATGAAAATTGTACCCCATCGACCGTAATTGAATTTTGAATCCAGAGTACTTGTCCACAGTAACTAGCAGCAGCCACATATTTAGCTTTAGTTGTAGAAGTGGCAACCATAGTTTGCTTCTTACACTGCCATGATATCAACCTGTTTCTTAAAAACTGAGAACCTCCAGTAGTAGACTTCCTTTCCTAAGTTGCTCCAGCATAGTCACTATCAGTATAAGCAACTAATTCAAATGGAGAATCCCTAGAATACCAAAGGCCTAAAGTTGGTTTGCCTTTCAAATATCTAAAAATTCTCTTTACAACTAAGAGATGTGATGTCTTTGGTGTAACTTGAAATCTGACATGCACATACTGCAAACATAATATCTGGCCTAGATGTTTGTGAATACATCAATGACCCAATCATAGATCTATAGATATGGTACAACATCATCATCAGCACCTCCAGTCTATTGACTAAGAGGGCTTTTTCCAAATCGCAACTGGAGAGTTGAACCAGACTTCCTCATCAAATGTAGTTAGAATTTCTTAAAATCTCAGCTACATATTTATCTTGACTGATAAATAATCATCTTCCTACTGTTGTACTTGTATATCCCTAGAAAAAAAGCTAGTTCTCCTAAGAACTCACTAAACTTTATCTTCATCACCTTCTTCAAATTCCAGTACGTAACTCCTTGTTTGTAGACCAAAGATAATTGTCTTCAACATAAAACATTACAAGCATAATATCTCTTTTTTTGGCTTCTTGATAAATAATGTCTTATTTATCTTGATCTTGCCTCTTTTAAACCCATTGCCCAACAGATAGTTGTGGCACAAGTTTCAAACCATGCTCTTGGAGCTTGAGTGCAAACCATAAAGTGCTTTAAACCCACCTTGTAAACTTTGTCTAGATGGTCAGGATCTTTAAATCCTGGTGGTTGAGTAATATAAACTTCTTCCTCAATAGTTCCATATAAGAAAGCACTCTTCACATCCATTTGATATACCAGAAAACCCAAAACTAAACAAAGCTAAAAACCAATCTTAATTTTGACTCAAATTCTTGCCACAGAAGCAAAAACTTCTTCATAATCAATAACTTCTCTTGTCTCATAACCCTGATGCAAACCAACCTTGCTTAATTTTCTAATCACAATCCCACTATTCACTTTCTTGTTTCTGAAGACCCACCAATTTAGTTCAATGGCCCCTCTTTCCCAATAGGCAAATCCACAAGTTATTCAACCTGTTTAGAGTGTTGAATTACAGAATTTTCTTCAGTATTGCTTCCGACCCAAGATGAATCGTATATAGCTTTAGCAATGCTTAAGGTTCAATCTGGTGATAGGAAACACATATAAATAAGTATTTTCAGGGTATCATGTGGTTTTTTGTTCATATACAAAGGCACTGAGAAACCCTTATTCAGAAGTAGGTTTTGTCATTCTTCTTGTTTGAACAGATGACTTCACATCACCAATCATATTTTCAATTGGGTGATCCTTATGAATTCTTGTATTGGGAGTGGTTGGAACTGTATAGGAATTTGTGATGTTCCCCAAATTAACTTCTGGTTCATCTTCATCACTGAAGAACTCAACATGAGTGGCTTCAAGTGTAGGACTAGCTCCCATAGTTGTAACATGTCTTTAAAGGAGGCTAGTCTGGATCATTTGAACTAGCATTACTTTACTGATGGGAATCAATATTAATTAACTTCAGGACTGGGCAGTCATACATGTTGTCCATGCAGCATTAAACATTCCTTAGGATTGTTATCATCATAAACTTATCTGTTCAGCATTCTCATTATCTGGACCATCTCCATCCTACTTTTGATCATCAGCAGCAGATTTTGGTTTACCATTATCAACATCCTGGGTAAGTAATCAAAGTATGAGCATCTTGTCGAATTAAGCTCACATTGCAATCTTGTCTGATTTCTTTTTAGTATCATGCATTAAGTTTCTCCTTGTGTACCTCAGATTCATTAATGATATGCACCTGCAGCACTTACAAAATTCATAGAATTTGGGTTTGAGAGTCCATATCAAATAGCCACTTGACATTCCCCTTCTATCATAGGATATTCCTCTAAAAACCCAATAAGCAAGTTTTCTTCTTCACACCTCCTGGTTCTAGTGTTGTATACCTTAAAAGCTATAGTACTCAACGAATAATCCAACAAAGAAACCACATCACTTTTGCCATCAAACACTTGCCTAAACTATCTAAAGTTTAAGAATAGTAAACATGGACATCCAAAAGGTCTCATAAAACTTAGAGCAGGTTTAAACCTCAAAAAGTGCTAAGGATCGTGTTAGAGGCTTGTACAACTATACCCTTAAATTGTACATAGCAAGCATACTAACGCTTCAGTCCCAAAATGTGTATAGGTAGCTAAAGTCCAGCTAACATTGTAACTAGCACCTCAATTAGTGTCCTATTTCTCGCTCTCAGCTACCCCATTTTTCCTGAGGAGGTCCTGGCTACACTATAATACACATCTAATACATTTTTCTCAACAAAAATCATCCATAACCTTTATTCATAAACTCTGTTTTCCATTATCACTTTGATTATTTTCACTTTCATTATCCACTAGGTTTTCAATTCTTTAATAAAGTTCTTTTAAGGATCCAGTTTGGTTTACATCCTTAGTTGTTAACAAAGAAAACCTATTGTAAACTTCTATAATCATCAGTGACTACTAAGCAATACTTTTCTATGCAATAAACACTCACAAAAATTTGGACCAAAACAATCCATAAAAGCAAAAACCAAAGGCTAAGTAATTGGATTTCAGAACCTTAGACTTACAAGAATACTATGTAGTTTCTTTCCCTTTAAGACAAGCAACACACATGTGGGGGGGGGGGGAAAAGAGAAGAGTGTTTTTGGGTCATTTTCAAAAAGTTGTGTAGGATACTGCCTATTACAAAGATTATCCTTTAACAAGCATGTTTTATATTCTTAAAATTAAATGACCAAGCTCCAATGCCCAAGCATTGATTCACTGATTGTAGCATTTGCAACAAGATAAGTTAAACACTCTTAGGATCAATGTTCCTTATATCAAAACTGTAACAAATATCCTTTCTAGAGGATTTTAAGAAGTATCAGATTTTCAATCAGGCAACTTAAAATAGGTGTTGGGGGGTGGGTTGGTTGTGTGGGGTTGTTTAATAAGACAAGACATTCAGTGTCATCAAAAAGGACATAGGTCGTTTTTGTCACACATATCTGGTGAGACACAAAAAAGAATTGATTTTAACTCATTGAACAAAGTAAACCTCTCAAAATCAAACTATCAGTTTTAAGTGTTATCCTTTATACCAGAAAACTAACCACCATGGTGCTCCTCCTCCAAATGTAACATAACCCCATTAAATTACCTAAAATCCTGAGAGATAAGCTAGTTTTCCAGTCAAGTGCCTTGATCATCCACTGTTAACAAATCTTAGTATCATCTTAGTTGTGGCTTGCCCGCACAAAAAAAAAAATGTTGAAAGGAAAATAGATACCTTTGGGGACCCAAGCCATTACTGACTTGGATCTGCCTTGTGCATCAATGTACTTATGTTTCTTCAAGGTGATTGATGCACTATTAGGTTTGGTAGGTCTCCAAACCTAACATGCTAAGGCCTTTACAGCATTTTCCTGATTAACCCTCACAGCATTAACAACTGCAGAATTTGGCCTAGCAGTTTTAACTATTTTTGGCCTAGCAGTATTAACTGCTTGTGGCCTAGCAGCATTAACTGCTTGTGGCCTAGCAGTATTAACTGCTTGTGCCTTGGCAGTATTAACTTTATGTGTAAACCTTTTGTTAGATACTGCTATTTTAGTTTGAAAGGGTCTTCTTACAGTTGATTGTGCTGTTTTTGAAAAACGTGGAATTGGTTTAGCACTAAAAACTATAGATTTAGGATGAGCAGTATTAACTGTCCTAGCAGTATTAAATGGTTTTAGGCCAGTTTTCATTAAAACTGCTCTTGGAACCATGTTCCTTTGAGCATTAGGTGAGTCCTTTTGGCAGTAATGAGTTGAGTTTTAGCCCTGTTATAATTAATCTCCTATATACCATCCCTTTTCCGTTTGATGGTAGGATTGCACTGAGCATGTACATGTATTACAACTCCCACAAATAAATCAAGCTATGTTATACGGATCACAAAATCACTTCCTAGTGATTGGACTTCTGTCCATATCCAAATCCATTGATTCCTCTAGTAGTTTGTGATCTATACAATCTTAAGCAAAGCCTAACTGACTTTTTAACTGTTTTTCATGAGTTTTTAGTTTGACATACTCTACCTTTTTATCAACATGAAAAACACAGTTTTCTTTATCAACATTAAGATGAAGACTCAACAAGCTACTTTGTGACCTTTTGATACTGTCTCTTTTACCAAAGAGTACAAATTTTTCCTTAGAAATCATCTAATTTCTTATCTCACAAATAATGTTAGACCCTCTTGCTTTAACCTATGTCTCAGGACCATACCCATTGAAATCAGGCTCATTGGATTCATCAAGACCTGAATAAATCAAATCAGCCTTTAGGTCAGTTATAGATTAAAAAGGATGAGTGGAGGAACAGCATTGCTATAACCCCAAACACCTTTTTACTTTATGTCAGTTATTTGACTCTCTAACACTTGTCTAGTCTTTTTGAGGGCCTTATCAAATTCTCAATTTTAAATTCAATGCCATCATTTTCTTGCTTAACTTTTTCTAACCGACACTTTTAAGCACATTTATTTCATAGTCTTTGCAAGCTACTTCTCTTTTAAGGACTGCAACTTCTTCACTAAAACGAACCTCATTCTTTCTATATGTGATAAGTTGTTCTTCTACCGTTGCTAAACCTCTTTTATATGTAGTTGCTATAAATTCAGTTTGATTAAGCTTAACAATCAAATCATCACACTGTTTTCTTAAGAGTTTCATAGTTTTTCAGACAAGTTTTAGAGCAAGTTTTATCATTATATACCTCTTAGTCCCTGAGAAACGCCATTATAGCCATGTTTGTCTGAACTTGATCTTCTGCCATGTCACTCCAGTCAAAACCTACACCATCTATAGCCAACATTTCCTTTGAGGATGTGTCTTTATTGTTTCCTTGCTTCCTAGTGTTGTCTTGATTTCTGAACTAACCTTCCTTTCTTCTTGGTGCTCTACACTCCCTGGCAAAGTGTCCCATCTTATGACAGTTGAAACACTCTACCTTGGATTTATCATACCCAGCAGTATCATTAGCATTAATGAAAAATCTTCATGCCTGTCCTCTAATAGTACCTCTTTGCTCTCATACTTAGCAGAGAGAGCTGCCACTTCAAATCCATTGCTTCCAGATCATCTTCATGAATTTGCTCTAAGTCTTGATGTAGAAGATTAGAACCATTAGGATTCTCAACCATTGAAAAGCAAACACAGCATTAACACTGAAGCTACAGTACTAACTTAATAGACTAGCAGTGTTAAACATTAGGGCTAGCAAGTACTAACTTGATTACTAGCAATTTAGCATCATTAGTACTAGCCAGTGCTTGGAGCAGTCATAAAGGGCCAAGTTTTGAGCACTACTACATGCACCAACATGATTTCTTTACCTTTTGGTTCAACAATTTTGAATGTGTTTGTAAAATCATCAATGGCTCAATTGTTATATTTCAGGCTTATTCATCCAAACAACAACATGAGTGTTCCACTCAGGGGGAAAGCTGCTCAAAATTTTTAAATTTAAGTCTTCTTGAGCGATGACCACACCCAAAATTGCAAGCCTACTGACAATCTTCTGAAGCCTGTTAAAGATAGAGTCAAGAGACTCTGCACTTGATGCACTGAAATTTTCATACTGTTGCTTTAAAAGTGTCTTCTGTGTTTTCTTAGTAGCTTCATTACCTCTAAATCGTGTTTCAATAGCAACAAACATTGTTTTAGCATCAGGGTACTGACTGAATGTAAGTTGATGTTCATTAGGAAGAGCCATGAGTAGCAAGCTTCAGGCCTTCACATCGTTCTTCTTATTGGTCTTTTCTTCAGCAGTTACAGGCACATACATCTTTATAACTGAAGTACCATTGTCTTGTGCTATTTGTGGTACAGACACCCATGGAATTTACCATTCTCTTAATGAACCTCCCATATAGCATAGTCTTGTATCTGGAAGTATTGCTTAATTCTTATCACCCACATCTCATACTCACCTAGTTTGAGTATGGGTAGCTTAGCAGTAGTATTACTATTTGTAGATTCAAACTCCATGTCTTCTGGATCAAAGTTTTTCCATCAAGCAAAGAAGCTCCTGATACCGACTTGTTGATCTCAATCCTGATGCGATCCTTAGGTTGACTAAGGTGAAATTACCTTGGATACATCCAAAATACCTTGTGTAGAAACTATTAGTAAGTATACTAAAGTGTAAATGCGGAATCTTTCTACACCTTAATACCTAGAATATTATGGAATAAAAACAGTAATCATGAATAAAAAAGATATAACCAAACGATCTAATATTATTAGATCAATAATACAAGTACTCTTCACTAGTACTGGGGTTTATAATCTTGAAGCTTTTCTAAATTGACTTGACAACTTGTATGCAAAACTTATATCTCAACTAATGCCCTAGGACCTCCTTTTATAGTCGACTTACAATACATTCCTAAGATATCATAATATTTTCTAAACATAAACGTAATCTCTTAAATAAATACATTATGTATATCTTGTACAAAAATATCTCAATACTTATCTTCACAAGTCTCTTTTCTCACAAACAATCATTAACTTTTTTAAACCGTCTTTATCCTCTTAAGAGCAGTAAGTCTTCTAGCAGTTGTAATCCAGCAGCATAAACTTTTGTACCAGTAGTACTGATAAACATAAGCAATAGTAACATTAGTACTAGCAATACTAATATATACTTACAATAGTAACATGTACTAGCAGTCTTAACATTACTACTAGCAGCACTAACTACTTAGCTTATATTTCAGTCTTCAACTCTGATCAGTGTTAACTTCAACTAACAACAGTAACTTTATACTATCAGTACTAAATTATACTAACATTAGTAACTAGCAGTGGTAATTTTATACTACTAGTACTAACTACTTAGCTTAATTTCCATTATGTACCTGAGCAGTAGTAACTCTAAGAATCCTTAAAGTCTTTTAAGTCTCAATAATCCTCCCCTAAACTTGATCATCTTCTGAATCTTCAAGTTTTATTGTTAAAAGTCTTCATCACTATCAAGAAGATGCATTCAAACCTTTTATTAACCCTTTTGCTGCTTTACCATAAGCTTGAGTAGTTGGTAGCACATCTCATTCCAATAATCACTTTGAAGTTTCTTGTTAAGCATATTTGTGATTGTTATTGGTGTGAGGGGATATCTCTTTTCAACTAACATAAATATGTGGACATTTTCAAACCTTACAAAGTGCACTCCACATGAATCATGTAACTTCCAAATAGTCACTCTGTATCCCTGTAGATTTCTCCATACATCACTCTTTATGTCTGGTTTAAACATGACTTTTAAATCACTCCACAACATTCTTTCATGTTCATCTTCAGGCCTTATATCACCATGCTTTGTTTTGACCAATTTCCAAAGAGTCTCTAAGTCTTCTCTGTTAATATCCTGAAGCATCCTAATCATTGAAGAATATCTCTTGGAACTTCCATTTGCTCTTATTAATTGATAATGTGGCATTATTCCTTCTTTAAGATGCTTGTATTCAACAATCACTGGTGGTTTAGTAGCAAGTGGTATAGCATCAATTGCTATATCATCATCTTTTACTATCACCAAATACTTTTTTAGCTCAACTTCATCATCTACTTCAACTTCTTCATGCTCATCAGTCTCTTTATCATCTTCCATTCTTTGTCTATTTGAAGATTCTTGTTGTTGCTCTTTCCCTGATCTTTTCTTACCAAGCATCTTCTTTCTGCTACCTTTAGCTTTCTCCTCACTACAATCTGCCTTCTTTGACTTATCAGATTTGATAGGTCACATGAATCTTGAATCAATCATATCAACATGTAAGATTAGAGAGAAAGAGAGCAAGTAAAGGGAAAATTCAAATCTTATTATGGAGGGAAAAATGAGTGTTAATCACAGGGCATCACCCTCTAATGAAGATTAGAGGGCTATTTATAGGCAATAGGAGGGAGGCTTCCCTTCCTTATTTTCCTAACTTGTCAATACTAGTCCCTAGACTTTAGTTATTATGCTATTTCTTACTTAAGGCATAATAAACCTTATTACAAGCTATATTAAACTAAACAAAATAAAGTCTAATAACAAAATATAATAAAACCACGTAATCGACACTTTTCATAAACCTAACAATCTCCCCCTAAGGGTCGATTATTCTGGGCGTTCCCTTCTTGGTCCAAGTGGTCTTCCATTCACGTACATCTCCCATCTTCTCATTCGATCTCGATAATTCAATCGAACTTCAATCTCTTTTCAAAGATATCTCTTCCATGATGTACTTGTGTTACTTTGCTTGTTAGAATCCTCATCATCATCAGAAGAATAAGAATCAGTCCAGAAATCAGATTCATCTTCTTGTCTTGATTTCTGATATGTAGAAGGACCTGTGGTTCCTCTACTTAACTTGTCATAGACAATGAACTCTCCAGATACATACGCTTATACTCTGATGTCTTCTGCCTTTTTGCACTATTCTCCCCCTCAAAGATGAGCATCATCATGAGATGTCGTGATCTCTTGTGCGAACGGCAGAAGATCTACAAGCAGTTTGTGGTCCTGCGTCTTCTCAAACTTCATCTGGAGAGCCAACCAGATTTCTATGTCTTGTTGTTGTAAGAGGATCTGCTCATAGCAAGGTACAATTGATATTGTTGTTCTGGAACAGAGAATGATTGAACTTGTGCCGGATGAACATGAAGAATATGACCTAACATATAACTGCGTACAAATGCATCAACTAAAGAAGGAATAACATTGTCAATTGCATTTTGAATCTATGATGATATCTGTGCCTGCATACTCCCACATTCTTGCAAGATAGCTTTGGAGATTAATCTTTCCGTCTCTTCTTTAGTCGTTTTCCTTTCCATAATCAACCCTTCTGCAAGATACACAGGAACTTGATCTCGAACTTGCGCAGGAACTTCCTTCTTAACTTTCTCCGTTACTTTATCTTTCACCAACGAGGGTAGCGTTTCCATCATGACATCATGAAGATTATCAGCAAGTTGATCACTTGATTTCTGTGGCATGAACCTTTT
>BQNB010073389.1:0-28761 GCA_026074375.1 Tanacetum coccineum
AATATTTGTTATAGATAATAGATTATATATTAAGCTTGAGAAAATAGTGTAGTAACTAGAAATGCCATTTGAATAGTTATCTAGAATTAAGCATGAAATTGCTCATGACGTAGTTGAATTAGGATTCTCTACGTACCTCTATAAAATGGAAATCTTCTATGTCCACTTGTAGTGAACTCACGTAGATGAAGAAAAGTGAGTTAGTGGGTAATAATTAACATAGAAGTAGGATTAGTTTTACATCATACTCGAGCGCCGGAAAGGCATGACATCAAAACACTATGGATGAAACAAACTCCCTTCGACTACGTCTTCCGCCTCGACAACATGTCTACAATGAACTACGTCTATCGGAATCGTCTTATTGAGCTTTGACTCCATTATTTTATCGTTACGTATTAATCATCTCTCTCGCCTCGTAAACACTCTAAATCGTGACAATTAATTATTTCATCCGAAGTAATTAATCTAATCAATTAACAAGAAGTTTATTGAAAACGTCACTAAATCCTCGTTAAATCTTCTCTCGGCTTGACAACTTGATTGTCTCATCCAAAATAATCAAAGTATTTTTAATTAGCGAAAGGTTAATTAAAATGTCAATCAAATTTCATCAATCATCATTTAAACCTCTTCTCGGTTTAAAATTCTTGACAAACCTAAATATTTCATCAGAAATTATTAAGTTTATTTAATTAAATGAAAAGTTGATTAAATGTGTCAAGTATTTTCTTTTTATCTTCGACGTCACTTTTTGAGAACTGGGTTATCTAAAATAATACTATTAGTGGCTCTCAACGTATTTTAATATATGTATATCGATAAAACTAGTCAAAATCGAAAAACCAAGAAAAACTTGGTCGTCAGATAGGCGGCCCCCTTAGCTCTAAGGGGACCGACCATATTAAAGGGGGCGGCCCCTTTATTACTTAGGGGGCCAGCCATTTATTTTCGCCAAACACCCTTCTTCAGTGTTAAACACAATACCAAACACACCATATCAACTTTCCCTCTTCCCCTGCTACTGCAGTGACGAACACACACACACCAAAACTTCAAAATCCAACCTCCAAACTCAAAATCATTCCAATTTCGTAAGAGGCAAACACCAACAACGTGATTAACAACATTTATTGTAAGATTTTCCTTACATTTCTCCTTTGATTTCATCCAATTTTGCTCTTAATCAAGATTGGGTATTTTTCATATTTTTGTGATTAAGTCTAGGTAATTCATAACTATAATGATTCCGGTAGTAATAAGAATTCGAAACTCCCAATAGGATTGAATCACTAAAAAATTTTGAAATTTTCATAAGAATATATACACATTTTCAATTTTTTTAAAATTTCAAAACAAAAACTTATACATTGTTGATTCAAGCCAAAAATACGTTAAAGTGATCATATATTGATTATCGAAACATACATATCTTAATATATATTTTTCGACATCATTAAACAAGTTTTATAAAACTAAGGGAGCGTTTGGATCATTTCATAGGATCATGGTATAGAGTCGAAATGACCATCACTACATTTTGTCACGTGTATAAACACATAATAAACGTGTATTAGTCATCAATATATATAATTCATATATATATTGATACATTTAATAAAAATAAAGGGGTGTTTGGTTTAACATGTTAAATTGTCATTTTGAGTCAAAATAAACATCATCCCATTTTTGTTAAGCCATACGTAATGAACGTAATGAACTCACTTTAGGTGCAAAATATACAACATAATGTATATCTTTCGACGCTCTTAGTCAAGTCGTATGTTAATAAAAGAGCGTTTGGATTATCTCCTAGAATTCTAGTCTAAGATCGAAATAATCCCTACTCTACTTATTTAGCATCGAAACACTTGACGAGATTATACTAGGTGTCGAAATATATAATTAATATATATTTTTCGATACTCTAGATTGAGTCAAAAATAAATTAAGGAACGTTTGGATTACTTCTTAGGTTTTTATTTTTAGAGTCGAAGTAATTGTTGTTCCACATATGTTGTTTTTAAAACGTTAATTTTTTTATATATTTCTCTTGTAGTAATATTTTATTTTGTTGTTGTCTTGTTTAGGTGATAAACATGCCTCGAGCAATTATTGGTGATACCTCCCGAACCAAATCATATATTCCTAAAGTATCCGAAATACCTGGTTTCTCTCCCGTTCTTGCTTAATTCTATAAACTCATCAAAAACCGTTGCATTCACGTGGTCGAGTCGTGGATCAACTCTATTACAAATCCAACGGCATTGAGCGAATGTTCACCAATGTTCGCTTCAATTATCTTTTCGAGATCAATAAGCCAATCGTTCCTCGATTCATTCTAGACTTTTATAGTCAGGTCAAAGTCCAAACCGATGAGTACGGTTATCTTCTAATCTCATTCATGATCCAACATGAATTTATCACTCTCTCACTCGTACAATTAAATCAAATTCTCAGAATTCCATATAATGGTCAAGCCGTCTTCACGAATGAATGGGATCTTGCGTCACTTGCATACTCCCAAAATAATGAGGGACCATATCATACCGATCTTCCTTCTCCCGACGATATTCTTTGATTTCTTCAAATAGAACGTGTCGAGTTGAACCGCACCATCAAAAGCCAAAATGTCATTCTCACTCCTAATCAAATTCTTACCAAAGAATTAAGACAAGACATGAAGCATTGGGAAGAACTCATTTGTGAGAATGTGTTCGGACTAGGAGGCCACCAGGACCATCTTCCGGCTAGTCTCGCTCACATGTTGTATTGCATTATTGCCAAAGAACAATACAATCTTGCTTATTTCTTTGTCAAACAAATTGAATGTGCTAGATCTACTCCAACTGCCAATCTTCCTTATGACATGTTTTTAACTCGTCTTTATCGACACGTCATGGAACATTATCCTCATCTTGACAATGACATTTACAATGTTATCGATAGGGTCATGCGTCTACTCACTCTAAAACAAACTCGAAAACCTCGAAGTGATCGTGGAAAGCCAAAAGCCCGTCACTTCGTCTCATCATCATCCGGTCATCATCTTGGATCATCTTCTCATCATGAAGAAGATGAAGGTACTTCTCGGGCTAGTACTCCATCTCCCACTACCTACCTAAACTCTCTTCAACCACTGAATTACCAACGATATGACATTCCCACGTCCTCTCAACAAGATGATGATCTTATCTTTGAGCAACAAACTGACTTGCTCAATCAAACGCAACAGATCCATAAGGAAGTTAGAGGTGGATTCAAATCATTTGGCAAGACATTGCCAGGAGTCTTCGGAAAGAAAAAGAAATAAATATATTAAATGGTGATTAGCTCGGTAGAATAACGTGTTTAAGACTTTGTGTGAACTTATGTTGATGTTTAATTACTTGTGTGATGACAACCCGACTTACTCGGAAGGGTGTGAACTTGTTTAGCTTTCTTAGAACCTTTAATTATTATGTGTTATTAGTATGTTCTTTATGTTTATCTTTATCTCATATATCTAAACTAGTTGCATGCATATATGATATATTTGTTTCATGCATATATATGTTCTTATATGACTTGCTGCAAATTGATCACCCAAACAAAACTATTCTTACAAAATTTTAGCAAAAATAAAAATTTTGGCCGTCTGAAAAGTATCAGATGGGCGGCCCTCATAGTTTATAAGGGCGGCCCCCTTATCAATAAGGAGGCCGACACCATAGATAAGGGGGCCGACTATCCAGATCACGGGTTTTACTGTTTCTTTCTGCTTTTTGACTCCCTTTTACCTAACCTCAGCTATCCTTACCCAGAAAACTCGAATACACTTTGGAAATTGTTGAACTAATTCAAAATTATTCTATTTCCAAACTATTCTCTTCCAATAAATTCCTTCCAAATGTTTACCACCACTTTATCAACTTCTTCATCCATTATCAACCATCATAAACCTCTATGGCATCCACTAGAGCTTCTATTTCTAAACCTTCCAAAAGACCAAGAATCAACATAATACCACCAAACAAACTATTCATGATGACACCAAAACTCCTTCTCTAAATTACCAAGTCTTGTCACCAAGTACCCCAAATGCACCCTCAAAAACTCCATCCACCGTAGCCACTTCTCCATCCTCCATTGATTACAAACCCAAATCACCAACATCCTCTACATCACCATCAACCTATGGCTACTTGAACTCATCAATGTCTCCTCCTCCAAAAGTACCTCCACCACCTCCAACTCAAGAAAGTGGATCAATGGACATCACCCTTTCACCAATTACTCCACTTGATGTTCAATTCAATACTCTATCACCTCCATCACCTCTCTTTGGTCATCTCATTCCTTGGAACCTTCTTGAAGCACATGGTGATTCATGCCTATGTTGCATTCACAACCGAACCCTCATCTTTGGCTTCAGAGATGAACTTCAATACATGTTTTCTTACATTGAACACATACTTTCACAACCACCACCACCAAATTCGCCATCACCACCATCACTTTCTCCAAACTAAACATACTCGATGTTTAGTTACTCATGTTTCAAATAATTTTCAACCAAACCTTTTGCAAGCAAGTCCTATGGAATTCTAGAAATATTAGGGCCTTTGTAGTTTAAATTTATGTATGATGTATTATTATGCCTTAAGCATAATATTTCTTTATAATGCACACTAGTTGTATGTTTGTGTGTCACACACAATTTCTATGTTGAATGAATGGACTTTTATGTTTTTAAATATGCAATTGAAAAATTGGTTAGTTATCTCCTATATGCATATATAGTTGAGTTTAATGGATTGATGTTTGTGATGGTTGGCTACATTCTATTCATGTTTAAATATTTTTACTATATGCTAGAAACATTGTTTGTTTGTTCCTCTAACTCATTTTTGTAGCAAAGTTACCATAGCTCGATTCTTTGATGCCCTCGAATGAGGGGGGGCACACATCAAGGGGGAGCGTTTATTCTGTCGATTCTACGCGTAATCATCGACGAAGCCTTTTTGATTTTAAAAAAGGTGGGAGAAATGGAAATAAATCTCACTAAATACTTGCTTTATAATAATTTTACATTTAATGAGTTTACATTTTGTAATCATCAAAAAGGAGAAGACTGTTAATAGAAATAATGCCTAAAACGTTATTAATATTTTTCGACCTCTCTACGTTTTGATAATCACAAAATGAAAAAACGTTCAATGTAAAATTAAACGTAAAACAAGTAATTAGTAGTAAATTTTTATTTCGAAAATTTAATCACTTAAAGGTATGAATAAATAAATGCTTAATGCATTTTATGATCAAAGAAATTTTTATTCAACCTCACATTAATATAACTTTTACAAAACATTTTCTACATTTAAAATAAATGTTTTATTCAAAATAAATATTTTGAATTTAATTTTTCTACCAAAAAACGGCTAGAAATGTTCCAGAAAACATCTCCCCTGGAAAAGACAAAAAAGAGAGCGTCTGAGCCTGGACGACCCCCTTAAATATAAGGGCGACCCCCTTAGTGATAAGGGGGCCGACCATAGAGCTAAGGGGGCCGACCTAGCCAAAATGCTCCCAGCTTTACCTATAAATAGCAGATTGTTCCTCACTGATTTTCTCACATTTTCACTCATTCTTTTCTGTCTAAAATCAGTCCATACATCACATACAATCTTTTGATCATTTAATCTTAAGCATTTGTTTCCAAGTGATTCAAGCTTAGATCCTCAAGTGAAAGAGAATAATACTTTCTACCATCAAGTGAAGAAGTATTATAGGTTAGAGTGTGTTCTTGCAACCTAGTTGCAAATGTATATTATGTTGTAAATCATTTGTGTATATTGTGAATGTGTGTATTGTAGTTGTGTGTAATAGGTAAATTGTGGTGATCATTGAAAGGATAGTTAGATCGTGGTGATCCTAGTAAGTAGTGTTATATTGGTGTGATCGTGGTAGTGTCTAGGTGAAGTGAAGTAAAGTTGTGAAGTGAAGTGGAGTTGTGAAGTGAAGTGAAGTCGTGAATTGTAGTGAACTAGTGCGGTTAGTATTTTAGTCCTTAAAATACAAAAGGTGTGATAGATTGGTTCTAGCTAGGATTAAAACTCGACATTTCGCTTAGTGTCGGAAATTGGTGTAAGCTAAGTTGTGTACGGTTTTCTCCGCCTAAAGGGAGTTTGTTGACATAGTGAAGAGAACTCTCGAGTTTGGTGCTTGGGGAGTGGAGTAAGGCGAAGAGATGCTTCGTTACCGAACCACTATAAATCATTGTGTTGTGGTTTGATCTTTCTAACTCTTATCTCTTGTCTTTCATATTCATTTTATTTTACTTATTTGTATTGTTCTCAATATTGTGCACTATATTGAGATAACTAATAAAGTTGAATCTAAGTTTTTTTAAACAAACTTTACATCAAATAAAAAGCGGGGGGTAAACTATTCACCCCCCTCTTATCTAGTTTTTCACATAAACGGAATTATATAAAAAACGTATAAAAGGATTGTTAAAACGATGGAAATCGGGGTGATAATGGGATTAAAAATACGGTTAAATACGTATAAAAATCGGATTTGATGATAAAACATATAAAACAGATGGGAAAAGTATAAGAACGCATAAAAGAAATTTTATAATGGTATGAATACGTATAATTAAAACGGATTTAAATACGTATAAATCGGATAAATACGGATTAACGGTTTGGAAAACGTTTATATAATAAAACGGAATAAAATACGAAAGTAAAATGGATGAAAACGTATAAAAACAGATAAATACGTATAAAACGGATAAATACGGATTAAACGGTTGAAAACATATAAAAACGTAAAAAATGTAAAAAGACGGTATAAAACGTATGAAAACGTATAAAGATCCGATATGAAAAAAGTTGACTATGAAAAGAAAAATAATTAAAAATAGTTTCATCTAAACATCTTTTCAATTTTATAAACAAAACGAAAATATAACTCCATCTAAACGGGTTTTCAAAATTCTTAACTTTTCTCTAAGGAAGAAAAGCCAATATCTCTCTTGGAATTTAAAAATGAAAAAACCGAAAAAAATTTCACCAACTAAACGGCCCATAAGTTACACACACTTTGTATGGTTTTGCAGAACCCAATTAAGTATTTCAGTATTACTACTTACATGTCCAACTTAATCTTGTTTCGTTCAAGAGTTATATCTATGTTGTGGTTTGTATGTTATCTTATTTTGAGTCAGTCCTAGTTTGTTGGTTTTTTTTTTGAGTCAGTCGCTTAGGACTTTTGTTTCCGTTTTTATGTTATCTTTTTTCTTTTGGGTCCTTCCTCTTTTAATTATCTTGATTATGGAGATGGGGCGCCTTCTATTTTTCTTTTTTCCCTTTCGGGTTCCTTATTATATGTTGCCTTTCTAAAAAAACATATTATAATCTCAGATTAGGAGTTTCTCAAACTTATACAAGATTGATTCCTTTTTTCTTTACTACTTCTTACACTTTTAAAGAAATTAGTAAGAAGAAAAAACTTCCTTAAACACATTCCCTCTACGTTTTTAGCATTTAACGATATTTAAGTAAATATATCAACATTCATGTCTACACTCTATAGTCAGTGAAAACGTTGGCGGGTTTTCATAAGAATAAGCATTGGAAAGAATAAAGTGAGTGCAAGATTTGCTTAAGATAAATCATCCGTTTGCATATAAATATCCCAGGTTCAATCTTCCAGTAGAAACATTCAATGCAATGTAGTTGATTAACGTTTGCAAGTTGGCGAGAGAAGTTTTTTTTTTTTTTTTATCAGGGCGGACCTCAGGGGTTATACGAAAATCCAATTGATGTTTTTCGCCTAGTGTAAATTTGCGTTAGAAATCATGATTTCTTCAAATTGAACATGTTGTCTAAATTTTGTGTCATATACGGTAAATACATGTCTTGTTTGGTTAATAAACTAACATGTCAAAGGAATAGAAGTGTTCAGTTCTTAATTTATTTATTAATTTGAATGAAATCGTACATTCTAGTTCATTATTGTTTCCTTTATATTCGTTAAAAATAAATTTTTGCACTTGATGACTTAAAGATCCGCTCCTAATCACATCTAAAAGAATACCCTTTCTCTTGGTAAACATGGATGTCACGTATGTAGAGGTGCGCAAATCAGTTAACCAGTTCGGTTCGGTTTGAGTCAAACAGGAACCAGTTTCAGTCAACAGGAAGCCGAAACCAGTTCGGCACGAACCTGAACCGGTTTGGAACCGGTTTGGGTATCGGTTCATGCCGAACCGGTTTGCCGGTTTGGAACCGGTTCGGTTCCGGTTAACCTGTAAAACCGGTTTGGTCAGTTTTGGTTTTTTTTTTTTTTTTTTTTTTTTTTTTTTTACATATAGGAAATACAACATAAACGAAATACAAAGAAGTCGTGATGACAAGAACGGTTGCTTTGTTATTTTTATTCATATGGAAATACAACATATAGGAAAATACACATAAACGAAATAAAAATAAAACTACGTAGTATGTGTATTGTCCGTGTCCGTGACTGTGACATTTAGACCCTCCAGCTCCATCTTGGTTCGGTCATCTTCTGCCCCGTGCTCAACTAACTCTATAATCACGAGGTGGTTCTTCAAAGGCCGTCGCTACTTGCATCTAACGCAATTTTCTTGATCGGTTAGTTGATGTGGCTTCATTCTTTGCACTCGTCATTATAGACACCTTATTAACGTCCAAGGGTCCGTAAGTTCAAGTGCGAGTTGTGTGCTCGTCTACGTCTATGAGGCGTCTAAGTCATGTCTTAAACACATACACATCTCTAAAAGGACTCTGCAGTAGTTAGTCTTGTTTTCGGATTGACAAAATCCTTCCACTTGTGAAAAATGCTGTTTCAGATGCTACCGAAGAAGGCTTGGACACTTATTTTATCAAGGGCCATTCGGGATTAGAACAGGAAACTGATTTTCCTTTGTTTTCCCAAAACCCCATACATCATAAAGATTCATAGTCCTTGGGCTGAAAAGTAACTATAACAAAATCTGTTTCGGATATATTTTGCTCATTACTCAGAGGACTTATACGGTATTCACCCTTGCCTTCTTTTGTTTATGTTGGGTTAAACCGTGTACCATTACGATGATAAGGATCACGACTCTTTTGGATGAAGAAAAACCTCAGCAGTTGTTGGATTTGAGTCTGGTGACTTCCATATTTCGTATAATACATATTCTACAATCCTTGGAAAGATTCATGAAAATAATCTAGGACCTTGTTGCAAACCCATCATCGGCAAACTCCAAGTCCACTGCTTATATTTTCAATCATATAGTCTACCCAGATACATTAAAAAACATGGATTTAAAGCGGCTGCACAAGTAATTATTGGTGGCATGTTTTCAAAATACTTCCTAAGTTTTCTCTTTAATCGGTTTAACCATACTTGACAACACCCCCCCTCAAGTTCTAAATCAGATAATTTACAACTTATGAAAAAAATCTGTTGCAAAACCAATGGAGATGTTGGGTAGTAAACCCCCGACAAAACAACCGTAGCATTTTGAAACACCGCAAGTAATGGGTTTAACATTTCAATACGTCCCCAATATTCATCCGGGAATTTTTTAAACCTTCTACCATTCTTGCTGACCAAAATGTCATGAAAATGACTCAACGTTATTTGCTGTTTCAAACCACTTTCGAACATTTCAAAAGTGGAGTTCCATCGTGTTTCAATGTCCCAATTTGGCGAATAACAAGGTTTTTCTGCATCGTGACAAATTTTAATATACCGTCTACGGTTTTTCTCACCAGATTTGAAAACATCTTTTAACATTTGTTTGAAAGCCTCTTTCATTTGATTAACTATGGGGACCTTTAAACCAGCTTGCACAACCAAGTTAATGATGTGTGCAACACAACGACTATGATAAAATCTACCCCCCATTGGTGGGTTGTATTTTAATCTTAGTTTATTCATGGCCGATGTGTTGTTGCTGGCATTGTCCAAAGTAATTGACAAAATTTTATCTTTCAAACCATAAACGACAAAGACTTTTTCTAACATATATTTCAAGTTTTTACCGGTGTGCTCAGACGAAAACTCTTCGAACGAAATGACCCGCTTCATCATTTGCCAAGAACTAGGTTCAATCCAATGTGCGGTAACACACATGTAAGAACCGGGCAAATTATGAGGAGCGGACCATATGTCCGTTGTTAGGTTGACCATAGTATTTAAGTTAGCAAAACCATCAATTGTTGCTTGTTTAGCCGCTACCCATAATTTCATAGCATCACGTTTAAGGGTAGAACGACTTACATGAGTGTAGCGCGGTTGCATAGTGTTCTGGAACACTCTCGTTGTCTGTTCGTTGTCGAAGTGGTTAAATGGTAACCCTCTTTGAATCACCAAACCCGCAAATTGTTCACGTAGATAATCCGGATTGTACATGAAAACTTGCCCATCTCGGCCCATCGTCGTTTGCCCCGCTTCAGGGTTCTGATTCTGCTGAGCCTTGAGTACTTCACAATGAGGATGACTAATATGATTCTTCAACGTCGTATTGGAACCAACCGCAAAGAAATGAAAGCAGAACTTGCATTGTGCTTTTTTATGACCGTCGGTCATAATGCACATGTTGTAGTCTTTCCAAACTTCTTGGTTTCGACTGGTTTGTACGATTTCACGGATTTGCAGTGCACTTGATGAACCAACACCGGTAGTAGCTGAGCCAGAGGCGGATTCACTTGCCATTGAGGTGGATATGTTTTTTTTTTTGTTCTTAAGAAAGATTGTATGAAGGATTGATAGTTGTGATAATAGTTGTAATATAACATCCTTATTTATAGAATAAGAAAATCTGCTATTCTATCCAGTTATCCACAAGAAAATCTATATGGATAAGAAAATCTGATAAAGTAAATTCCCGGGACCCACTTTTATCCAAAAAAAATCGGTTCGGTTCCAAACCGGTTCCAAAAACCGGTTCGACAAACCGGTTCCAAAAACCGGTAGTCAAACCGGCCTAAACCCAAAAATGTCGAACCGGTTTCAAACCGCCGGTTTGACCAGGAACCGGAACCGGTTCGGTCAAAACCGGTTTTGACCGGTTCGGTTCCTCGGGTTCAAACCGGTTCCGGTTTGAAAACCGGTTTTTTTGCCCACCTCTACACGTATGCAAATAAATACATTATCAGAATCAAGATTATTATCCACAAACAAAAATCACAGTGTCGATCTTTACCTTGTATACTTTTTTGTTTGTCATATGTCGTTTTACAAAATAATTGACGCATTCCATATGTGTAAACATAAATTAACAGAAATATACAAGATTATTTCCTAATCCGAACATCCAAATTCCAAACACACCCTTTTACTATTTCACATTGTTAGCAACATAACATCCCCTACCAAACACACATTATTTCCAATAATTTAACTCATTATACTGATTGTAAATCTTTAATGGTCCACATTAATAAAGAAAATGAATGCCATTTATTGGTACTTGAAGAAAATGGGGCCGAATTGTACTTTAAAGAGTGTTTTGTCAATGAATTTATAGTGCATGCATTGTTGGTTAGAAGGTAAGGTGGATGTTGGGCATTATCAGATGACTCTAAAGCTCGTTACGTCAATGGATTATATCGACAAACTTCAATTTTACTCTCGCCAAGTGCATCACCCTAACAAACACCAACTACCTAAATTCATTTGACTAGAAACACACTATTCTTTGTTAATTTGGTACAAAAATAGCAATACCAAATCTCGTCTAAGCGAGTATGAAAAGATGACGTTTAGACATATCATACCTCTATCTTAAAATAAACCCGAGAGCATATAGAGTTCATCCATGAAAAACTGAAAACCTCTAGACAAATGTTTTTGTTAGAGTGGGAGGTACCCTTGGCTGGTAGCCTTGCGCCATGGCATCAGCCCAAGGAATCCTCTCGCCATCGACACCGGATGTGGTGCCATACATTCTCGGCTGGTAGATATCAACCCACGCCATGGCTGTTTCTTGTTTTTTTTTTTGTATTTGTGTATTTAGTTGGGTATATGTGGACATGGCAACACTTTTGTCCATAGCATCACATTTATACGAGGAAAGAGTTTTTTGTGCCATGTGATAGTAAAGCCATGACACAAGTATACCAAACTCTCTTAATAAAGTAAATTTCGAGATCACATAACCAAAGCCAAAGACGTTTATCATGAATAATGCCAATGCAAGTAAAAAGCATCCATTAAATGCATTATGGAAACTCATTAAAAAAGTTTCTAGCTGTATGCATCTTGATCAACTTGCTTACGAACATACTGATAACAAGATACCAAAAAGCGAGATTATTCTATTACTGTTAAGACCCAAAAAAATCACAATACAAATTATGTGTTGCAAAACCATTAATCAAGTCATTAAGAATTACCATACCGAACTTAAATGCCTAACATTCAATTCCTACATTAAACGGATACAATACAAGATTCATAGATTATTGTTGAACCTCGAATTCGACTTCAAACTCGTGGTTTGATCATAGCTCTAAGACTCTTCTTCATCACGACCGTAAACTCCAATTTCTCGCTAAAATCCACCTTAGTATTTTCCGGGTAGGAGCTCCATTCGAACTCTTGAACCATTCGCGCAATCATGAGATTTACGTGCACCGTTGCCATACCCAAACCCGGGCAGATCCTTCGACCCACCCCAAACGGCATCATCTTAACCCCCGTCACCCCGGTTATATCCGCATCCTCCCCGCCCGTCAGAAACCTATCTGGGTCAAACTTTTTCGGGTTAGTCCATAACTTTGGATCCTCGGCTATAGCGGGTAGAAAAAACTCAACATTTGTGCCCACGGGTATATCGTACCCGGCTAACTTAACGGGTTCGGTAACCGAATGGGTTAATGAGAAATAAGTTGGAGGATGTTTTCGTAACAACTCCTTTACGACAGCGTTTAGGTACGGCATGTTTTCGACATCTTTCTCGTCAACCTTTTTGTCCCCGACCGTGGCCTTGATCTCGGCGTATAGCTTAGTTTGGATGCTCGGGTTTTCGATAAACCTCGCTATGGCCCACTCGACCGCGGTCCCAGTTGTGTCGGTCCCGCCATTGAGAAACTCCGAACACAAAGTGACAATTTCGGGGTTAGTGGGCGGATGTTTCCGTCCCTCGACAGTTAAATCAAACAACGTGTCGAGGTATGAAAACTCCGCCGCAGTAGGGTTTGATCCGGGGTTTTTAACCGCGGATCGCCTTTGCTCAATAAAAGGAACTAACGTCGCGATCTGAAGCTCTCTGACTTCAGTCGCGCGTTTCTGTTTCTTGGAGAAAAAGGGTCTAAGCAACGGCAAATAATCATCGATCCTCGGATCCAAAGTGATCAAAACCGTCTTCATCATATTGTCCATTTTTTCGATAGTTTCCTCGTCCATTTCGACACCAAAACACATGGCTAAAAGAATACAAAACACCGCAAAACGCGCGTTTTTAAGCACCCAAACCGCGCCACCATTAGCCGCTGCCTCTGCTTTCAACCGCTCCACAAGCTTATCCATCGCGGTATCCCTCACATGTCGAAACGTACGTATTTTACCCGTACTAAGTGCATTTTGCACCATGTTTTTTCTTAACGACCTCCAAACCGGACCATAATAAGAAGCATTAACAGTAAACTTGTTAGCACTAAAAATAGTTCGTGTCGGGTTTTCGGTCGGTCGAGTTGCAAATATCGAACCCTTTTCGATTAATGCTTCGTGAGCCAAATCTGCACTAGAGACAATAATCATGGTACGTGACCCCATCCTTAGAGTAAAAATAGGACCATAAGTTGGCAATAAGTCTCTAATGTACTCAAAAAACATTTTCCCTGAACGAGCGAACTGAAACAAGTTTCCAACGACCGGCCATCCGGGCGGGCCCGGAGGAAGATTCGGTCGTTTGGACTTAGCTTTCTGGTTCAGGGAAAATATGAAACATGATAACAATAAAACTAGAAAAGATAGTAACATATGAGGATATAGACTAAACTCCATTGTTGTTTTTTGAGAGAATGAACAAGATGTGAACTTTTATGAATGGATTTTGAAGGTATAAAAAAGAGAAAAATGCTTGAATTTACAGGTGAGGTTGCAATTAAGAGGATGTATAAATGTTCCAATTATACATAATGTGATGAGGTGAATTTGATATTTATTATTGTGGATTTTTCATATGTTTTTCCATTGTTGAAAAGTTAGTAAAAGTATAGATAAAACTAGTATTGAAGTTATGCATAATTGCCTAAATCTTGGGATTATAGTCTTTTCAACATAATTAAACCTGTTTCCTTGTTCATGAATATTTATGTTATCTTTTTGCTCAAAATTTTAATTCTTTTGTAGTAACCAAATTGGTAACAAAAAGATTGCACTTAAATCTTTTTCAAGAATATTAATGTTTATTTTGAAGTTATTAAATGCATGATGCAAGGATAATGATGTTTACTTTGGATTTTATGATAAGTTTTAGATGGTATTAAAAGCATTCTAATATAATAAAATTAATTGTTATCGAGTGAAACCCTCCAAGCTTAAAGTGGACAAAATAGCGAAGTCTTCATTAGTATGAACTTGAGATGTTGAGTTGTTGACACATCTTGCAACAAGCACATGCAGTGCAAATTAGGCACCGATTCTGTTTAATAAACTTGATACACTTTAGTTTATGAACAATATTTATACGTAAAAAAAATTAAAGCCATTTTAATAGCACTTCAATATGTGATGCATGCGAAGTAGTATATAAAATAATATCTATATTTATATTTTTATACTATGTTATAAAGCATTTAGAACATTTTATTTTTAAGAAATTTAAAAATTAAGATTTTTAAACTTATTTGTTATGAAAATATAAGATTATGCAATCTTAAACATCCATCTCATTTTAGAGATTCATATCTTAAAGTAACATGCTGTTAAAACTAATTATATTTGAATATGAGACGAGATGAGAAAATAAATACTATTTTTACCACAAGCAAATTTTGTTGGTGGTTAGAAGATATATTGTACAGTAATATATTAAAGTTGTTACTCCATAATTGTATTTCAGAACAAATGTACTTTGTTTTCAATACTATTAAGGTTTGTTGGTGAATGGTGAATAGTACCGCTGTCAGTAGGATATTTACTAAGCTTGTACATTCCTACTTCTATGACTTCAACCTTCCTCGTGCTTCTACTATTTACAAAAACTCAAAAGGGGGATTTTTCTCATTTTATGTCATGTCCTTCAAATCAGCCCTCAAATTCTCAATCGATAGAATTACAGATGAATTTTAAAATGGACCGAAAGAATGTTTGTAATATACCAAATATATTTTGTGAAATTTTCAAAAGTTTAAATTGACGCGAAAACTCTAAACTCATGCACTTGCCATTTTGTTTTAATGACGTATCTCATAATGTATACCACTGTTGCAAAATAAAGCTTAGAGGGCTTATTAGTCGTTGTTTATATGCTACTGGGCCACCAATCTTGTTGATTTCTGTAAATTGATCGAATAAATAGGTCAATGGTAGTCAATGGCGATTAAAGAAGATCAATTGTGGTCAAACTTGCTAGAAACCTGCAAATGTTGTCGGAAATACTCAAAACTCATCGTAAACTTGTTTCAATCACTTATAGTGGTTTACATCTATTACAATTTGTTTTTGAAAATAGATGTTGCCGAAAATATCCAAAACTCACCGGAAATACCCAAAACTTGCCAAAAATGACAATTCGATTAGTCACCGTTTAATCTCGTTTAGACCAATTACAAGCTAAAGGAAATCGACCGCCCGACTATCGATTCGCGATTTCAGCAACCTTCATATATCCACATTGAATTTAGTGTTTATCTGACATGTCCTAAGAATACTTAAACACATTAAATCTATATGATTTTGGCTCGTCGTGTTACGCTTTTCTTAAGAGTATTGGAGAAGATAATTTTACCTGACACGTTGAGCCGTGGATTTTTTTTGAATTTTGAGTTATGAAATAGTTACATGCATTACAAGAACTTGAATTAGCACGTCATATAATTTGTTCATCCGAAAGTTGCTGAGATTTTATATGAAGATTTAAGCAATAATCATGGGATATTTAAATGCTTTCATCCAAACAAACATGTTTGTCTCTTTAAAAAATGGGGGCCCTCCCGGAAATTGGATCTTTAGAATGACAAAATTTTAAAAGACATCACATTAGAGAAATACTAATATAAAAGTAGGATGTATTGATGTCTAACTAAGTTAGTATATAGTTTTTATTAAATAACTCAACAATTTGTTGTATTAAGCTGTCCTAAATCAAATACAACACTCCATATAGGATGTTTAATATTGTTTTTCACGAAGAATTTTGATATAAAATTGACGTATTTATTTATTTTAAAGACGTGAAAAGTATTTACCTCATAGAGATATGACAAAAAACTAGAGAATAAAAAATGGACCAATAAATTCAGCCCAACAAGAATACCGGTGAAAGTTATGGTGGCCAACCTCAACCTCTACATCAATTATTCTCTCGTCTTTTTTTTTTAACTCGTTCAATTCTAGATTTAAATTGAGAAAATAAACTACTTTTATATATAAATATATACTGGAACCCTTTTTATTACTATTTTTTATCCAAACTTGTCTTCTAGAATGCAGGGGCCATTGATTATAGGATTTGTTGATTTAAGAATTGCATCAAAGAGACCGCATAGCGCAGTGGATTAGCGCGTTTGACTTCGGATCAAAAGGTCGTGGGTTCGACTCCCACTGTGGTCGTTTTTTTTCTTTCTATTAATCATCATTTTTTTTTGTCTTAAATGTTTTATTTGCATAAGCGTCAAAATTTGGATTCACGTGGTAACTCGTAATCTACTAATACAATGCAAGTGTATTTGGTCGATTTCTTCACTTATGGCGCTTACTGATATAGGTAAAAATAAAATGATATGAATTTGGACCTCAAAACTTGGTGATCTTGGTAGTTTTGGTCCCAAAAAACATATAAAAAAGTTTTAAGATTGCTTAATTGATTTGCAGCATTCTGCGGTGTAATCTGTAAATGACCCTTACTCTAAGTATGTCATAAAACTTTATAAACATCATACATAATCTAAATGCATTTAATTATGAAGAGGTTTAGTATTACACACTTATTCACGCCACACAAATGATTCCTCTTTATGGTTTACAAGTTCTTAGACATCTTCATATTTTTATAAACTTTTTCACAAGCTATTATAATGGATGCCCTTATATCGTTAAACCTAAAACCAAAAGGACAGAAATGAAACTATTACACATCATAGTTAACCCTTAATTAAAAATTAAGCAGCTAATCCACATTTCACTAAAAACATGTTAGTCCTCAAATCCCAGATCTCATTGAACCCCCCCTTAACCAGCACAACTCAAAAACAAAACACAGTCCTTAAACCAAACTTATTACATATTCAAACACATAATAGTAGTTTCACAAATGAAACACTCAAATCTAAAAGAAAAGTCAACGCATCATGTAAGGTCAACGGGGATGAAGTGCCTAGAGTTAATAAGTTGAAGTGGAGTGAGTTGTTACTGGAGCCAGATAGAGATAACGTGGTGGCAGTGGGGTTAACTGGGGCATTAGTGTTGGCTGGTCTACATTTGTTGTGGCATTTGTTTCTTGTAATTATGGCTGTCTTGATGGCTGCTGTTAAGTACACTTTTGTTGGTGTTCTTTTAATCCTCATCGTTATTACTCTCCTTTGACTTTGTCTTTGACATCATTTGTAAATAGACATCTCTTTTTGTACGAGAAGCATTTTTTATAACTAGGAATATATCTACGTATTGTGGTGACGGATGCCTTGTTACTAAAATTTCCAGTGACTAATATTTTGTAATTACTCCCTCCGTCCTATAATTATTGCCCCCCGACAAAAAACACACAGTTTAATAAAAATGCATTTATTACTGTTTTCTCTCTCTTACTTTTTGACAGAATGACAGTTTTACCCTTAGCTAATTAATTAAAGTCTTCTTTAAAGTTCGTAATAATAATTTCAAACAAGGGTAATATAGTAAACTTGATCAAACTTCCCTATCTATTTTTAGTAGTTGACAATTAAATTGGAACGTCCCAAAAAAAACATGGACAATAAAAATGGGACGGAAGGAGTATATGTTTTTACGATAATAAAGGTAACATTAGGTGATTGAACAAAAGAAAACATGAAGATAAGATAGATAATATAAACGACGATGAAGAGAAAAGTATATAACATATAGTCATTACGCTTAAAATATTAAGGTAATTAATCGTTACGCTTTAGTTAAAATAAGAGGGTGTTTGTTTCGGATTATATGTGGGCTTTATGAGCTTATTTAATTTCGGCTTATATTACATAAGTTCTAACTGAGACTTGTGAGCTTATGTAAGTTTATTAGGATATGATAAACTTATATAATCTCACAAATCTCAATATAAGCCTGAAGTTAGGGCTTATGTTATATAAGCCGAAATCAAATAAGCTCATAAGCTCACATATAAGCCTAAACAAACACCCCCTAAATGATTGTCAAATTAAAAAACATATGGTTGGTTTGTATCATGTCAAATAAATTATGATCACATTAGCTAATAGCTTTCATTGTTTAAACCCTTTGTTTTATTTGTTGTATTTTTTATGTAGAATGTGTTTTGTTAGCTACATTAATTGTAAGTAGGGGTGAGCATCGGGTTATAACCAACCAAAATCGACTAAAACCGAAACCGACCCGAAACCGATTAATGGATTTTAGCAAACCGAAAACCGAACCAATAAACTCGGTTTGGCTCGGTTCGGTTCGGTTCGGTTTAGTAGTTCGAGCCGACTAAATGTCGGGTTTGAGCCGAACCGAACCGACTAAACCGAATTACATATCCAAAACCGAAAACCGAACCGAATAAGCTCGGTTCGGCTCGGTTTGTCGGGTCGGGTCGGTTTTCGGTTCACTTTGCTTATGTAGGGTTGTGATGATTGTTTTTATTCGTTGAATTTGCAATTGTGAATTGATCCTTTGTTTGATACTGATAATTTGATAGTAGGGGGATACGTATCTGCTATTCAGAATCGATAGATTCAACAGATGAAAAAAAAGAGCATTCAAACTCTGACTCAAAGGTGATTAACTTTGCTCAGCCCTAATTGTAAGTAGGGGTGGAAATAAGCCGAGCCGAGCCCGAGCCTGTCAGAGCTCGAGCTCGGCTCGTTTGTATATATAAAGCTTCTTATATCGTTAAACCTAAAACCAAAAGGACAGAAATGAAACTATTACACATCATAGTTAACCCTTAATTAAAAATTAAGCAGCTAATCCACATTTCACTAAAAACATGTTAGTTCTCAAATCCCAGATCTCATTGAACCCATTAACCAGCACAACTCAAAAACAAAACACAGTCCTTAAACCAAACTTATTACATATTCAAACACATAATAGTAGTTTCACAAATGAAACACTCAAATCTAAAAGAAAAGTCAACGCATCATGTAAGGTCAACGGGGATGAAGTGCCTAGAGTTAATAAGTTGAAGTGGAGTGAGTTGTTACTGGAGCCAGATAGAGATAACGTGGTGGCAGTGGGGTTAACTGGGGCATTAGTGTTGGCTGGTCTACATTTGTTGTGGCATTTGTTTCTTGTAATTATGGCTGTCTTGATGGCTGCTGTTAAGTACACTTTTGTTGGTGTTCTTTTAATCCTCATCGTTATTACTCTCCTTTGACTTTGTCTTTGACATCATTTGTAAATAGACATCTCTTTTTTGTACAAAGCATTTTTTGATAAGAGGAATATATCTACGTTATTTGGAGGTAATGCTAACAAATCACAAAATCTTTACAAAAGATTTTTCACAAAATGATGTGGCATACATGGATAGGAAGATTTGAATTCAAAAGGATGAGAGAGAAGTAATTTGGATAATTTTTATTGGTTAAAAGACATTTTGTGAAAGTTTGTTTGTAAAAGCTTTGTGAATGTAGTATTTTCCGAAAATAAGATAGATGACATAAACCACATAAAGAGAAAAGTATATAACATATAGTAATTACGCTTAAAATATTGAGGTAATTAAAAGATCGTTACGCTTTAGTTATAATAAGAGGGTGTTTGTTTCGGATAATATATAGGCTTATGAGCTTATTTAATTTCGGCTTATATAACATAAGTTTTAATTTTCCAGCTTATTTTAAGACTTGTGGGTTTATGTAAGTTTATTAGGATATGATAAATTTATATAAGCTCACAAATCTCGATATAAGCCAGAAATTGGGGCTTATGTTATATAAGCCGAAATCAAATAAGCTCATAAGCTCACATATAAGCCTAAACAAACACCCCCTAAATGATTGTAAAATTAAAAAACATATGGTTGGTTTGTATAATGTCAAATAAATAAGAGTTAATTGCATAAATGGTCCCTGTGGTCGTCCGGATTTAACGAAAATGGTCCCTCAAACTTTTTTGTAACGAAAATGGTCTCCATAGTTGTGAAACATAACGGGTTTGGTCCTTATAGGGACCAAATCCGTTATGGGTCATGGGGACCAAAACCGTTATGAATCCTCTTCCCACAGGGACGAAACCCGTTATGTTTCACAACCATGGGGACCATTTTCGTTACAAAAAAGTTTGAGGGACCATTTTTGTTAAATCATCCGAACAATCACAGGGACCATTTATGCAATTAACTCAATAAATTATGATCACATTCGTTAATACTTAATATACTTTCATTATTCAACCCTTTGTTTTTAATTTGTTTATTTTTTATGTAGAATGTTTTTGTTACTACATTAATTGTAAGTATGGGTGAAACTAAGTCCGAGAAGCCAGCCGAGCCTGTCAGAGCTCCGAGCTCGGCTCGTTTATATATATAAAAAAGCTTGAGCTCGTGGAAAATTTTTCACAGGCTTTAGCTCTCCTCAGTCTCCGGGCTCGACTAATAACAAAGCTCGAATGAAGCTCGGCTCGTTAATCACACTAGCCTCGAGCTCGTTATATATGTATATATATATATATATATATATATATATGTATATATGTATATATATATATATATGTATATATGTATATGTATATATATATATACATATATGTATATATACATATACATATATGTATATGTATATATATATAAATGTGTGGTTGTTGTTTTCTTCTTATCATTCTTATTTTAATTTATCTTCTCATTTGATCCTAACTATATGTGTGTGTATATATATATGTATATATATATATATATGTGTATATATATATATGTATATATATGTGTGGGTGTGTGTGTATGTATATTTCTAGGGCTCGTTTAAGCTCGCGAGCCTACTCGATCTTTTTTTATAAAGCTCGGGTTTGAGCTCGATTATCAAATGAGCCCAAACTTATGTTCGAATTCGAGCTCGAGCTCGTTTAAGCTCGGCTTGTTCGAGCTTTTTACCGATCTGATCCCAAGCTTTTCACGAGCAACTCGGCTTGTTTCCATCCCTAATTGCAAGTGTTTAAGACACAATTCTATAACATATAAGTGTGTAAACTGAATATTAATGTAGTAGAGATGTTATGTAATCTTAGATTAATAGAAGAAAATCCAACATTATTACTACTCCCTCCGTCCCAAAATTATTGTCCCCCGACAAAAAATACACAGTTTAAGAAAAGTGCATTTATTACTGTTTTCTCTTTCTTACTTTTTTACATAATGACAGTTTTACCATTAACTAATTAATTAAAGTCTTCTTTAAAGTTTGTAATAATAATTTCAAACAAGGGTAATATAGCAAACTTCATCAAGATTCTCTATCTATTTTTAGTAGTGGACAATTAATTTTGGACATCCCAAAAAGGAAACATGAACAATAAAAATAGGACGGAGGGAGTATTATTTTTCTTTCTTTTTTTGAATTTTTGTTATGAATGTGTAACTTTTCATTCAATCTTGTCTTAGCATTGCATCAATTGGTGGTATATGTTGTCAAGGGATAGAAAGATCTAACTAAATTACTTTCCAGTGTATTGTGACATATCCATCTATCATATAGGAACAATACTTGTTTCTTGTTTAATGACATGGTATCAACAATATGATCATCTTTGATGTTTATGCAATTTATCTCATTCGCCAAAACTAACTGTATTTTTTTTTTCGCTTAAGAGAGTGCCTACAAACCAGGTGGTTCTACCATGGATTTGCAGTTTCACACTTTGGTTTTCGTATCCCGGTAAAATTGCCAATTAAGAAGAGACGACATAGATGAGGCGCAGAAGTATAGCTTTGCTTTCTATTGTTTTTGGATGACAAAGGTTTTAATCCAAGTTTATATCTTTATTATTTAGAATCGAAAATATTGATCCTAAACCAAATACAGTGTACAACTGACATGATTACACACCGACTTTGCATCTAAATGATTTGCAAGCAGAAGCAAAAGATCATACTTTTAAAGTTTTAAGTTATATTAAGATTAAGAGTAACATCAAAGGGTTTGCAATATCAAATTTTACCAACAATAAATGCCAAAATTTCAACTACACTCGCATATCCTACTTACTACTAGCAGATTCACACCACATAATTTCTCTGTTTCTTGTTGGTAAGTTCTGGCTTCATCAAAATTTTCATTTCAGCTACTCACCCACTAGTCTTCAAATCTGATCTTCTTCGGTGCAGGTACATCACTACCAACCTGTATAATCATATTGAACACAATAAGTGCTGACCAACTAACAACAACAAATGGGTGCACATGTGCCCTTCAGCATGCATATTAAAGATGCAAGAAAGAGTCAAACATGGGTCGAGTTAGGCTGACCTACAACTAGTGTGTGCCTTCTATATAATGTTAGTGAATTAAACATACTTAGCTATTTAGTTAATAAAAACAATATTAGTAAAATTATACAAATCTTTAAAGTATTTACTTAAGAGAATGCATGTATTAAGATTAGACTTTGGGTTACTTTCAACTGTTGACCAGTTCCATATTAGCTAGAGCTTTTTAATCGACCCCTTGAAGATAAATATACGACTCAAATTGATCAATTCAGTATTGTCAAAATTGGCAAAACTAAACTGCATATTTTGGCAAGCATGTAATCGCAATGATGATAGAATCTTACAATTTCTGGGCACTTGTAGTCGATGCCAGCAGCCTCGATCTTTCTTTTCCTTTTCTCCTCTCTTTTTAAGATTCCATCTATCAACTTTTGGTGCTCTTCAAATGTCCTTTCCTGAATTATGATCAAATTTGAACAAACAGAGTCTTGCTATGTGATTGATTATATGACATCATAAAGATACATAATAAGTGTGATATCAATTGTATATACCTTGTTCAGACGTTTGCGCTCAATACGAACCCAGTCCATGGGTTTATAGTAACGGTTGACACCTTTCCACCTACAATCAAAAACAGAATTTACTAAGTACAAAAACAATAGCTTAGTATTTGGGACGGACATAACTTAAAGAGATGTTCTGATATGCGTTATGGATTTCAGTATCTAATATTGTGATTTAAAGTCAATCGTAATTAGATTTAGTTGTTCGGGTAAACAGTTGGTGCTTCGGATTATCTTCAGCTTCATACTTAGTTCCCCAAAACTAACTGATCATATATTGTTAACTATTTGCCTACTCATATCACAATATATCCCCCCTTCTCCGTAAAAAAAAAGTAATCATTTGACTAAGTCAGACATTGTAGCTACCAATTGCATTACTAATCAGAGTTTGTCAAACATGAAAAATATACAATCTTTGCAAAATCATGATCGTAGGATCGGATCAAGTTCCTACGATCCTACTAAAATGTATTTTTTTAATAGGGGTTGTAGCTTTGTAAATTTCTACATAGTATTATATATAATAGACAACTTTAAATGGATGATACATGAAACTTCTAAAAGTTTAAATACCAGATACAAAAGAACACGACATGTGTGGACTTACTTCATGTTTCGATAGTTAAATAAACGATTTGGGTACAAAAGAAATATGGCAAAAAAATGGAATTCTAGTAGAATCGGATTGTAAACGATCCCGCGTTTGACCCTACAACACTACAATCCTACTTGAATTGTGATCCTACTACGATCCTAATCGTTTGTTATAGGTGGGATCGTAGAATCGTCAGGATGCTAACAACTATGTAGCTTTTAATATTGCATAATGAAAAGAGAGTAGCACATCCAAACATTATTCTTACTGCTGCTTATATAGATGCCGTTATTCAGTATCACATAATTATGCGACACACACATACAAACCGCACCATAAATAAACAAAAACAAGCTTAAGGAGGAATCATTCTAATCTTAGTCCGGTAATATTCTCAAAATTAAAGTTCAATCTCACTTTGAAATACAGAGCTTGGTACCAACTTATTAACAAAATTTTCATAAGAATCATATGACTCTTCTGTGCTAATTGTTAATGATAATACAAACACTTAAAAGAATAGTAATGTCATAAATCACTACAGTTTTAAAGTATGGATTTCTTTAGCATTAGAATCGTATAATAACAATGAAGTCCTACTTAACATTATTTTAACAAAAACTTATAGAAACCAACTTTGTAAATCCAAACAGTTCAAATGCTTACAGTTTAGGATGAACACGCTCTGGAGGGATGATTTGTACTTGCAACAAATGCTCAAATAAAAGGTAGTTGTGCATGGTTTCAGCAACAATCTTTGCTACCTGTACAGGCATGTGATTATAACGTTGAGGTCTCTACAGAATGAACTAATATTTATAACAAAAGATAAATAAGAATCTGCATTTATAACCTCAGGAGACGCAAACTCAAGGAACCCAAAATGCTTTGATTTTCCCGTCTGAAGATAATAGACAAAAGGGGTTCGTTAAGTAGACATCATACAATACTGACAAGAAGCAGTTTCATACGTTTAAAACAAATCACATCTTCCATCACATTAGCTAATAAACAAGAATCGCATTTTCGTTAAGAACGGTAATAAAGATGGAACCTTTTTGTTCCTTGCAATCCTAATCCTCCTAATTTCACCAAACTGCTTAAAGAAAGCTGCACCGATAAATAAATGTTTCAACATTCGCTTCGAATATAAATAAAAACATCACATTATAGTTAACAAAACTAAAAAAAACTACCTTCCATTTCATTCTCATAAAATCCATGAGGAATCCTTCCAATATACAACACAGTCGATTTATTTTCCAAGGGAGTAACCGGAAGCTTTCGAGCAGGGCCTCCCGCTAGTGGCTAAATGATACACAAAACACAAAATCAATACAATATAATCTCCCTAATATGCCAAAGACAGGGTATTTATCTACTTAAGGCCTAATAGCAAATAATAACTTAAATAGTTTACATATAGCGTGCTTATGGGTTATGTGGTATTGGGCTTAGGTTTCATAAGCTCATTTTTTGTGCCTTATTTAGAAACTTTTCGGCTTATAATAAGCTTGTATAAGCCAAAAAGCAAATAAGCCATAAGCACGGTATATAAAGCCGAAAGAGACACCTACTAGAGAAAGAAAAAAACAAACCAAGAAATCAGCAGATTCATCTTTACGAGCAGAGGCAGTTAACTCAGTAGAACCTTTTTTAATGTTCTTCATCATCTGCTTTTTAGCTTTCATCCCCATCTTTTATTAACCTAAAGAATTACAAAAGAAATCAATTTTTGGAAACTATATGAATAAATGTAAATAAAGACCAAGATACCTTTGTGTGTTGACAGGGAACGATGATGAATTTGACGGCGAATGGTCGAAAGAGTGTTTTAAGGTTTTGTGGCCGTAACCTATTACTAGTCCTTCTTTGGGGTTTTTCCTAACTTTTAAATTGTTTGCTTTAAACCTTACACTATACATTATTTTCATATGTGCCCCTGTACTTTCAAGTGCAACTTGCTAGTTTCTACTCTTTTCTACTCTACATATTTTCAAATCAATTGATATCCATTATCCAATAAGGGCGGAGCAAAACCAACCGAAAACCGAACCGACCGAAACCGAACCTACTATTTTTGGTTCCGTTTTCGGTTTTGTATATTTATGGTTTTCGGTTTCGGTTTTGCTCGGTTCGGTTCGGTTCGGTTTCGGGTTAAAACCTCTAAATTATTTATTCGATTCGGTTTTTCTTCGTTGGGTTCGGTTTCGGTTATGCTCGGTTCGGTTTTCGGTTCATGTTTTTCTCAAAGCCGGTTTTCGGTTCGGTTCAATTCGGTTTTAAACCAATGCTCAGCCTTCAATTTTTTTTTATGAAATTGTGAAAATATATTACTCGAACATCAATCATATATGTACAAGACAACTAGCGAAAAAATTTGATGCATATGACAAGTCATAGCAAACAAACAAGAAGCTTGAAACAAATTACAATAAGGAACATACCAACATTGTTTGACTAAAGGCATCATCCCTCATACTACCATCCAGACCCCCAAAGCTTTGCAAACAACACACACTATATTTTCCTAAACTTACCAAAGTAACGGTTTAAATGAACTGTAAGCTAGTAAAATAAGCCTCGTCTGGATTGCAGCAAAACCAATCCTCAACATATCGATACAACTAACGTTGACTAAATTTCCTCTCTTAAGCCTCCATCTGATAAACTTTGATGCATCTATATCCTCACACCAAAGAAAACAAATTTTAGCTATAGACAGGCATCATCAAACAAAGCAGTGGGAAAAAACCAGAGTAAACCACATAACCAAACATCCCTCTGGTTGCAGGAGCCTTCCTTTTGAGATAAGAGACATCTAAATAGACTACTCCTAAACTGAAATGGACCACCTCCTTAGTACCAATCAGCTAGGAAGAAATAGATTCAAACTCTTACTCAAGGCAAGGCCATCTGCCAAACACTGACATTTTCCAATGCATTCCATATTAAACATTCTTAGACATTTAAAACCAATACCACCATTCCAGTGCTACGATAAGAATAGATAGGACCAAGTAGTCCCCTTTTTCATGACTCACTATTCCTAATTCCATTTGTTATCCCAAAAACTCTAAACTATTTTCTTTCATGAAACTGCACTTCCAAAGAGTTGCAACTTTCAACATTTGACTATTTTCTAACTCCATTGTTATCCCAGACACTCTAGACTATTTTGTTACATGAAAGTGCACTTCCAAAGAGTTGCAACTTTCAACACTTGACTTGATTGTTTCACTTTAAACCCATAATTTGTAGTCTAACATTCTCAATGATGTTATGAATCACCACCTCAGCACTCTTTTTCTCTTTTAAAAATAACCTGTCATTTATCTCCTATATGTAGTATACCACAGTAGTCAGGATCACTTCTTGACACACTCCATATGTTGAGTTTACCTGCCTGTTTCATAATATATACAGCTTCGTCAACTGACTTCTTCATATTTTTCTCTTTAAGTCTTTGGTTAAATATAAATAAGAACCAAGTCAAACTTGTTTTACATACCGCCCTTTACTTATCCCGCATGATCAATTTTCGTAGACACCTTATGAATACATGACACCATCTATTATACTAACATAAATTCCGAATCATCAAACCATAAACTAAATATATTTTTTGATACGAATAAATCAATACTTTTGTAAAAAAAATTCTTATTTTGTGCCGAGCAAATTTTTATTTTTTTTATTTTGTGCAATAGTTTCTTTTTTTTATATGGGCTTACGTGTTTGGTCTCATGTAGCGGATATTTTTTGATCTGAATAAATAAGTACTTTTGTAATTTTGTTTCCTATTTTGTGTCGAGCAAATTTTTTTTTTAAAGTTGCGTAGTTAAGAAAAAGAAAAACCCAAAAAAAAAGTGTCAAATGGGCCGGCCCGAAGTGAGAGCCCGATGGGCCGGTTACTATAGCACTATGTCAAAACGACATAGTTTTAACTGAAATATAGTATATGTATATAACAAGCGGGATTACCCGCGCGTTGCTGCGGGACGTTAATTTTTCGCGCGTTGTTGCGGGCCATTGTTATTATTATTATTTTTTTTTTAATTTTGTGCGGGTTTATTTTTTCGGTCTCATGTTTAATAGTTTGTTTTTTTTCTTATATGACCTTATGTGTTGGGCCTCATGTTTTTCTTTGGTTATATGTTTTTTTTTTGCGGGTTTATTTTTTCGGTCTCATGTTTAATAGTGCGGGTTTATTTTTCGGTATCATGTTTAATAATTTGTTTTTTTTCCTTTGTTGCGGGGCGGTAATTTTTATTTTTTTTTAGTTTTTTTTTTGCGATTTTTTTTTTGTCTCATGTTTAATAGTTTGTTTTTTTATATGGGCTTATGTGTTAGGCCTCATGTTTAAAGCTTTGTTTTTTTTGCTATATAGGTTTTTTTTTAAATGACACTGTTTAATGCAACCTAAAGTTCTACGTTTGTGAGTATGTCGATTATTTTAAAGTTGAATCGGTACTTTTGTAATATTTTTTCCCCCTATTTTGTGCCAAAAAAAAAATTGAGCCGTCCCAAAGTGGGAGCCCAAGCCCAAAATGATTTACCATTGTACAGCAGAAGCTAATGCAAAATGTATGTTTTATACTAATTACTTTGGTTGAATGTTCTGAAATCAAATGCAAATACGCACTTGTCCATTGTTATTTCAGGCCTAATGTAAGAAGCCCGAAAATATATGTTGGCCCATCATACTCTTCCTCTGTTTTTCATGTCTCGAAGGTTTGAGAAATTTCCTCTAATTATTATGTCTCGTCAAAGTTTCAAGAGAAGCCTAG
>BQNB010073390.1:0-25962 GCA_026074375.1 Tanacetum coccineum
AATTAATAACTTTGCTTAAAAATGAAAATAAAGATAAAGTATTAGATAAATAGTGACCTCAAATACGGAATGTTACACAAAGAAAGAGAGAATAATACAAGAACTATTGCAGTGGAGACTCCTACTCAGAATGCCTTGATAGCTCAAGATGGAATTGGAGGATATGACTAGAGCTACCAAGCAGAGGAAGAGCAACCTACAAACCATGCACTTATGGCATTAACATCCTCAGGAAGTTCGTCTAGTTCTGATTCTGAGGTAGATTCTTGTTCCAAAACATGTATGAAAGCTTATGATACTCTTAAAGAGCAATATGAAAATTTATCTTCTGATTACAAAAAGTCTCAATTCAATTTGTTATCTTATAAAGCAGGTCTAGAATCAGTAGAAGCTAGACTAGTGCACTTTAAGAAAAATGAGGTTGTGCTTGAAGAGAGCATAAAGGTTTTAAAACTTGAAGTTAGATCAAGAGATAATGCCTTAGATAAATATAAAATGAATTTGGAAAAAGCTGAAACAGAGAGAAATCAGTTAAAACAAACATTAAAAAAGTTTCAAAATTCATCCAAGTATTTAAATGAAATACTGGAATGTCAAGTAATTGACAAATTCTACTACAGCTATTCCTGTAGTAGAAAGTTTTGTAAATTTAACTGATAAGTCTAAATCAGATAAGGGTTATCAATCAGTTCCCCCACCTCTGTCATAAACTTTTGTACCTCACAAACCTGATCTAACATTCATAGATGAAATTGTTGAGAGTGAGAATTTAGATGTTACTATTGTTACTTCACCTAGTAATAGTAAGACAGTTGAAAATAAGGATGTTTCCAACACAGTTGAATCTAATAGGTTTAACAACTCTAGTGCTCTAATTATTGAGGATTGGAACTCTGATGATGAAAGTGAGGTAGAATCTAGTGATAGGACTGAAAGAGCTAACACTGAAAAGATAAATCCTGTTAAGACTGTTAGGAAATCAGAGGCACCTAAACATAACATACACCACCCTAGAGGGAACCAAAGAAATTGGAACAATCTTATGTCTCAAAGACTAGGGAGTGACTTCAAAATGACCAATAAAGCTTGTTATGTTTGTGGTAGTTTTGAGCATTTACAATATGTATGTGATAAAAAGGTTGAAAAGCCAATGTGGAACTACTCAAGAAGGGTGAATCACAAAAACTTTTCTAATAAAATGACTCATTCTCATCCTAAAAGAAGTTTTGTTCCACAAGCAGTCTTAACTAGGTCAGAGAAACTTAATACTGCTGGTAAAGCAGTTAACACTGCCAGATCAGTTAATACTGCCAACACAAAAGCAGTTAAAACTGTCAGATCAGTTTATACTGCTACCTCAAAACCAATTGTGAACCATCCTAGAACTAAAACAAATGCTTTTAAAAGAGGATATTCACAAAGTTCAAGGCCTTTTAAAAGACATTTTGCAAATAAGAACAGTATTATCAACACAAATGTTAATACTGCCAGGCTAAAACATACCACTGCTAGGGATAGAGCAGAAATAAGGGAAAATAAAGGAAAAGGGGCTAATGCTGTAAAGTCATCAGCATGCTGGGTTTGGAAGCCAAAGATCAGAGTAATAGACCATGTATCTATTAGTCAATATAATTAATGTCATTTATTATGACCATAATAGGCGTGTCCTATTCTTGGTATGATTATATTATCCTTATCATAATTTGGTGTAGATGAGTTGTAGGTCTTATCTTTGGCTCAAGCCTTTTCCTTGTAACCTATATATACTGTATGTTTTTGTGAAAATAATCAAGGAAAACCAATTACCCTTCAATATGGTATCACAGCCAGTATCGATCCACTCTTAAAATCTCCCATCTCAGTCGTCCCCTCCCCTATTCTTTCTCTACCTCACAGTCATTAATTTTTTTTCACCAAATCAATTTTTTTTTAAAATTTACTGTTTATCAACGTCACTATTCACCGCAAGAAATGTTCATCGTCGGGTAATGTTCATTAAAAAAAATTGTTCTCTATGGCTTTCACCTATTCGGGTGATCTCTATCCAGTTACCAATCCGTCAACTTCTCCCACTGCTTTTCTCTCGACAAGTGCTTCCACGTGGCATCAAAGCCTCGGACATCCGGGTGACCAAGTGCTACGCTCGCTTGTCTCTAGTCGTTTTATTTCATGTAATAAAGAAAAATCTTCACATATTTGTCACGCTTGCCAACTTGGCAAGCATGTGAAGCTTCCCTTTCATAGTTCGGATTCTATTGTCGAACATTGTTTTGATATTATTCATTCTGATTTATGGACATCTCCCATTATTAGTTCTAGTGGTTTTAAATACTATGTCTTATTCCTTGATCATTTCTCTCATTACTTATGGATATACCCTCTTCTTTCAAAGTCTGACATGTTTGATAAATTTTTGCACTTTCGTAATTATGTTAAAAACCAATTCAAATGCGAAATAAAAAGCTTTCAATGTGATCATGGCGGAGACTTCGATAAAAACCGACTTCACACCCTCTTTGCCAAACATGGCATTCAACTTAGATTCTCTTGCCCCAAAACATCCCAACAAAATGGCAAGGCAGAACGAATGATACGAACAATCAACAATATCATCCGCACTTTACTTTTTCAAGCACAACTTCCCCCCACTTTTTGGGTCGAGACTCTCCATATGGCCACCTATCTACTCAACCTTCTACCCTCTACCGCAATTTATAATGAAATACCTTATACTCGCCTTTTTAACAAACCACCCGATTACTCCCGCCTATAAATATTTGGGTGTCTATGCTACCCTCACCTTCACTCGCCATACAAACTTGCTCCACGAGCCACTCCATGTATATTTTTGGGCTGCCCCGCTTACCATCGTGGTTTTCGATGCCTAGATCTCGCAACAAATAAAATTATCCTCTCTAAACACGTCACTTTTGACGAAACCTAATTTCTATACCATTCTATGACACCCTCCTCCTCGCCTTCTTACACCTTCCTCGACCCCACACCTTCCAACCTCTTAAACACCCTCACATCAGCCCTTATACCTCCCTCAACTCACGAAACGACTCAGTCCAACAATACGGCCATCCCTAATGCGGAGCCCAACACCCCATACGGCCCAACTCCTACCGACCCATCACCTTCACCTCAATCCACCCTCCCAACTTTGATAGCCCACAACCACGCCAGTGGCCCATCTACTTCGGCCCATCAAACCAATCGACTGCCACCACCAATTTTTGATTTTCTAAATCCCCAACCAAACACCGAAATTATACACGAACCTCCTCGTACCCATCCCATGATCACTCGGTCGCAATCAGGCATTGTCAAACCTATCGATCGCTTGTCTCTCCATACTTCTTCTATTTCTCCTATCCCTAAAAATCCGTCTCACGCCTTAAAGGACCCAAACTGGCGTAATGCTATGTACGATGAATATAATGCGTTGGTTAAAAATGGCAGTTGGTTACTTGTACCAAGGCCCGCAAGTGTTAATATGGTTCGCTCCATGTGGTTGTTTAAGCATAAGTTTCATGCTGACGGGACTTTGAGCCGCTATAAGGCTCGTTTAGTTGCTAACGGTAGTAGTCAGCAACTAGGTGTTGATTTTGATGAGACGTTTAGTTCGGTCGTTAAACCGGCCACCATTCGCATGGTCCTTAGCCTTGCCGTGTCTCGTCAGTGGCCCATACACCAACTTGATGTTAAGAATGCTTTTCTTAACGGTGACTTATCTGAGACTGTGTACATGCATCAGCCTCCTGGTTTTGTTGACAATCGGTATCCTCATCATGTTTGTCTTTTACAAAGATCTTTATATGGACTGAAACAAGCACCCCATGCTTGGTTTCAGCGGTTTGCAGGTTATGCCACACGAGCTGGATTTTATCATAGTCGCTGTGATTCCTCATTGTTTATCTATAGATAGGGCTCTCAGGTTGCTTACTTACTTATTTAAGTGGATGGCATCATTCTCACAGCTTCATGTCCATCCCTACTTCAGCAGATTATATGTTCTCTAAATAACAAGTTTAACATGACTGATCTTGGGGCGCTTAATTACTTTCTTGGTATTTCTGCTAATCGTACTCCTACAGGTTTGTTTTTATCACAGAAGAAGTATGCTCTACAGCTCCTTGAGCGTGCTCACATGGTTACTTGTAACCCTTTTTGGATACCCGTTGATACAGAGTCTAAACTGGGTCCAGAAGGTGTTCCTGTTCAGGATCCTACTTTATATCGCAGCCTTGCAGGGGGGCTCCAGTATCTTACATTTACACGTCCAGATTTTTCTTATGCGGTTCAACAGATTTGCCTTTATATGCATGATCCGAGGGAGCCGCACTTTGCTGCACTCAAACGTATCTTGCGATATGTTCGGGGGACTGTGGATTTTGGTCTCCAGTTGTATGTTACCGCTACTACTTCTCTAGTTAGTTATACTGATGCTGATTGGGCAGGTTGCCCATCTACACGCAGGTCTACTTCAGGTTATTGTGTATTTCTGGGGGATAATATTTTGTCATGTTCTGCTAAACGACAACACACCATCTCCCGCTCTAGTGTCGAAGCAGAATACCGGGGTGTTGCTAATGTTGTAGCAGAAACTGCATGGATTTGCAATCTTCTCCGTGAGTTACATTCTCCTCTTTCGACTGCTACCCTGGTTTACTGTGACAATGTTAGTGCTGTTTACATGTCTGCCAACCCTGTTCAACATCAACGGACGAAACACATTGAGATCGACATTCACTTCGTCTGTGATATAGTTACAGCTGGTCATGTTCGTGTTCTCCATGTTCCATCTCGTTTTTAGTATGCCGATATCTTCACCAAGGGACTTTCCACATCTTTGTTTGAAGATTTTCGCTCCAGTTTGAGCATCCATCCTCCTCCCGCTTAAACTGCGGGGGCGTATTAGTCGATATAGTCATGTCATTTATTAGTCATTAATTATTGATTGTATTTAGTTGATATTTTTGGAAGTCTATCAAATCAATAGCTGTATGATTAGGATTCGTATCAATCCTGTGATAGGATGAGCTCTATATTAATTGTTATGGGCTCAAGCATGTACTATATATATCCTTTGTATTTGAAGGAAATAAACAGAGAAAACAATTATCCTCCAATAATACATACATGTTTGCTAGTTCGTGGTTGTTATACATGTCCCATTCTTACATGAACTCGTATCTCTTCCAAATGAAGTTTCCTTTGGAAATTTAGAACCCACCATCTTTACTTTATATTTTTTTTAAACAAAGTAATTGCCAATAGCACTTACGTATCTCCACTTGCTTCCTTTAACGAACGTTGTATGCGCTAAATTTTTATAAGTAGATGCCGGTGACAGCGTGTTGACTAAAATAGGCGAAAATTGATTTACAACTAGATAAGTATGTTACCACTACCTACTTAGGAACATGTAAATTAAAGTAAATGTAAACTAATTCACAACTAGAATACTGCTCTGATACTGTATTCTGCCATTGACATGCATACATGTTTACGAATTCAAAGTTGTCATATATGTCCTCTGCTTACCTGAACCCATATCCCTTCCAAATGATTCTTATGCTTGAAAATTTGTGATTGACATACATTTTAAGAACTTGGATAAACATACAACTGTATTTAATTGTTATATAGAAACTAACCTAAGACCTAATACTAAATGCACCACATGTTTATTGTTAGAAACATAATTTTACAGTCTAACAAGAGAAGCTCGGTCTTGAAGAAACAAGCATTTTATAGTTCGATAGTTAATTAATTACTTAATGTTTAATGATGTAAATGGGTTGTTATGCAAAAAGCCTGCAAAAGCCCAAAAGAAAAGCCCATAGGCCAAACCCCATTAGTGTATAAATACACTTTGTTCTTATCATTATTAGGGAAGCTACCAATATTATTGTTAGGGTTCTAGCCACCAAAAGTTTTCTTTCCAATCATCAATAACGTATTTATTTCCGCATCTTGATTCAACACAATGATTGTTTAAGGTTTATGAATGATCATGGAACCTACAAATTGGTATCAAGTAGCTCAAGATTGAGTTTTGATTTGTTTAGTGTTTTTCTAATTTTTATCGAAATAAAAAATAAATGGATCCGAATATGTTTGTTGTTTTGCATTCATTCTTATTACATAGATGGTTTATGTTTTAGATCTAATAATCATAATAACCATCTCGTTAGCAATCAAGATTCAGCTTAATTTTTAGCCTAATGGTACTTGTTTTTTAATCTGGTGTGTATTTGAAAAAAATAACTCGAACGATCCGTAATACATCTATCTATTTCGACTTAATTTTTATAACTCATCGAAAGTTTTTTTTAGAAAAATTTCTGCTTTTTTATTTACAAAAAAAATTTTGGCTATTTTATTTAGAAAAAAAAAGAGGTTTATGGCCATTTTTTTATTAAAAAAAAGAAAAGAAACGTAAGAATCTATATTTTATTAGGGAAGAAACATTAATGTTATTATCAAAAATCCAAGGATTTAGTCTATAAATCACCAAGAGAATGAACCATAAGAACAAAGGAAAGACAAGCTATTAAATGCGTTAGAAAATTAAATTCTAAGTTCTATACATTCCACCCACACAAGATACACATCAAAATTAATTTTTAAGACTATTAACATCTTGATTATAGTATAAAATCCCCGCGAAATATACGAAACTTAATCTCGGTTTATTAAATCAAAGAATAGTAAAATCTCTTAGAACAATAATTGACTTCAAACCATACACAAATCAACCAAAAACATAAACCAAACACCCAAATCAACAAAACACCAAAGACTTGCATCCGTTCATTCATACATACATATAAAAGAAGTCAACTGCAAAAGAATCAATAGCATCGGAACGGACAATCGACCACCTAATGGTGGATGAGAAGTGACAACGATTCATTGGAAAAACCTAATTCATAAGGTACATAAGAGGAAACCTCTTGGCAAACATATTTGGAACTCCATTCCAATGGACCTTCACCACAAAACCCCTTTAAAAGAATGGCGTTTTACTGATGCTACCAACTGAAGGTCAGTACAGGATCTGAACCATGCAAGAATGAAAACTTGATTCAAGTTTACACCTAAGAAACAACCGCTTGCGAAATTCTTTGATACACAGGCTGAATTCATTCTCATTCCAAGGTGTCTCCCCACTCATATTTTCAACATCCTGAATCAGACAAACACCTGCTAAAGAGATTTGGGAATAATGTGGAATCTTATAGCATAGGTTTAGCAGTACTTACCAGCAAAGGAAGGAAGGACCAGTTTGATGAGTATCGAATTATTTAGTGCAAATGGAACACTTAACAATTCATGACTATTTTGTTACGTTTCCACAAGCTGGTGAAAGATATGACGGATTACACAGCATGAAATTCCCACTCATCAGCTAACACCAAGTTTTGTCAACAAACCTTTTACGTCTTACAGTGTGTAAATATGTTACTAAATGAAGCCCGAACCATGCGACATTTCAACAACAAAACTATTTCACATATATAGCCCACCTGAAAGCCTAATGAGTTCATCAATCCACAAAGACTCTCAAGAAACAAGAGCATTCTCAATTATCATTAGACCATTGGCTAAAAGTCACAAGCAACATCCAACCACAACTCTGTCCACCACCCTCTACTCACAACCACAACAGCTGTTTTTTCTCCCATATGACGCAATGATGGCCACTAGACCAGAATAACAATACACTTTTAAAGTGTTTCAAAAGCAGTTTCCCTCCACCAATAACCAGCTCAGTCCTATCCTCCAACTTCGAGACACATGCTACGGTGCCATGACGGCAATGGTTACTGAAACCCGTTCAAGAATAGCTCCAGGAGGAATGATTGGAAACACAGGAAAGAAGAGCAAACAAAGTTATGGTAATGTACTACTGCTAACAGGGAAAAGGTGATATGTTATAACTGCCGAGGGAATGGCATGTATGTATGGCAAGGCAGTGCAAAAGAACCAAAGAGAGGCGAAGATTCTCATACTGTCAAAGATAAGATTTGTTTGCTCATGAAGCAAAGGAAAAAGGGAGTTACTCTTAATGCTGAAGACAGAAGCATCCTCGCTCAATGTGGAATTTTACAGCCTCCCTATGGATCAACCTCTGGCAATGGCCTACAACAAACATCTTCGAATTCAACCATAGAGATACATATGAATCAGACTGGAAAAGGCCTCCAATGCTGCATTGCTTTTCATGGCCAATCTGATCATCACACCAGTGGCAGACAATCATCATGTGAATGAGGTACACCCAATGCTAAATCAATAATGATAGTTTGAATTATCCAGCTTTCTCATGAATGTCCCCACAAGTAACAATTAGACATCTGAGTTGAAGTCAGAGCTTGATGACATATAAACGACTCCGTAATCTATCAGCTTGAACTTGAAAACGCAAGCCAAATTTGTTCCAATTGAGGTATCTACTGGGTCATACTGCTAAATCTCTATGGTGTACCAATCCGATGAAATGCTAGCTACTCTAGTATGAAAAAACTCAAGAAAATCAGATCTCAGTCTTGTAATCAGAATTTACACTAGCTTGCAAATGAAAGCTAGAAATAGTTTTCGTCTAGAATACCAAACAGGATAAAGATTGACCCTAGACCGCCAAGTTCGGAAAGGAAACAAAACCTAGTACTCAATCAAAACGAAACTAAACACTGAACTAGCAAGAGAAAGGATGGCTAAAAACACACCTAAAAAGTAAAGAATGTTTCAATATGAAATTTATTTTTTGAAATCTGAAAATCAAAAGGTCTTTAACTGACAAAAAGAAACTTTAGATAAAACCTCGATGAAAATGTATTTTCTAAAATAGAGTGCAAACAAGTTGCCACTGATCTTTTTACCAAAAGTTCAAATGCCAACTCATACATTCCAATGCTTTCAAAGAACACCAAAAAAATGCATCACAGGACTTGCACAAAGGATATTCTAGTTCGCAGTAACCCACGATATGGGAAAAATGCTCCCGTTATAAAGCTAGTAATGTGTAGAAATACTGATGAAACATTATCCATTTGTGGGGGGCCAGGAAAGTCAGTATGGCTAAAAATTAAAGGAAAACCAGGGCATGTTAGAACCTGGAAAGTGGCCTCTAAGAGAACTCAAAGCCATGATGTTGTATCCTCAGCAGGAACCTGACCCAGAGAACAGGTGGTATTAGGCTTCCTGCAACGAAATTGCTAGTCAAGCTAGTACCCCAAGCCACCCTGTTACTCCTTATGTGCCTAAAATCTGCCTCCTATCACGGTCTTGCTACCCTTCACAACATTAATGATTGATTATTTTTCCCCAATTTGATGCGATCATAAAAGAAAGAACAACAGTCAAACCTCTATATGTGTCACTCCCGTGTTATGAATACGCGAAAGAGTTTGCTTTGCAACAAGTTGTACCTTTTCTTGATTATTTCAAGAAACACGTACAAACTGCTGATGACACAATTGTCAAGGAAGTAGCAGAATTTAAATAAAAAATTTAAGGAGATTCCTTATGCTATAGAGGATGGAATAGAGTTGCTGTGTAGTGCTTGAAAATAAAAACCTGATAATAGAGAGGAAAAAATCTTTTAATCAAAATGACAGCTTAATTGCTGAATTTTTTAGAAGAGATTATTGCACTATTGTGGCTTTATCTGATGTTGCAGTAACCCCTAGTTCTAATTGCTTCCTTGTGAAAATCTTAGATTAGAATGTGCTATGGAAAACACAATAAGTTTCTTGAACTTGAGCTGAGATTTCAAAACAGAAAACGGCTAAATTTACTAAATCTGAAAAACATTATTGCCCTTCTCTCGAACAGAAAGTATGATAAGTACAACTTAAATTTCAGAATTTATAAACAGTGCAGTTACACGTCAAGTGCACCAAAGCCATTTTAGAAAATAAAAAAGTTAAGAGACACATCAACTTTCAGGAGAAAAGATGCCACGAATCAGAATATAGATGCCAGATCAACAACATGAAGGTGTTGAATGTAGGTTCCCATTATAAGGTAGTTTTGTGACAACATCTTAGACACGACAGAATTAGTTGAAAGATAATGATTACCTCCCCTTAGGATCAGCAGATGGCCCTTAAGGTAGAAAAATTGATCTGAAAAGACGGTAATAATGAACCTTTCAAAGGCGAATACTCACTCCGTACCTGCGATAACCCCTGAAACTTAGTGCCATAACTGCAGAACATACAAAGCTTCAAGCCCAGTGACTGTAAAACCCAAGTAGTGGACCTTCAACCATCTGAGACCCCAAGTACTTGCTTTCAGGGATGTATAACCACATTTCAAAGTACGTAGTTCCACCTCCAAAAAGACCAACTTGGGTAAAACCAACCCGTTGCCTAAGAAAAAGCAAGTTACTTATTCAGGACACCCAACTTTTGAAAATAGCCCTACACAGAAACCACAAGTGCCAACAAAACAAGAACCTAATGTTTTGTAAATCTGTCTATAATAACCAAACTGCCACTGAATCTTGCAAACCCTATGCCAAGAGCCACACTCGGAACCATCGAATCTTGCACCAGTAAAAGTGTGAACAGCGAGGAGAGACAGATATTACAATAGGATATTGAATTTTGTTGATCAACATCATTTGTGATTCGTTCTTTGAGTCTTTGAATACCAACCCCCCCATCCAAAACTTAGTGTGAATCATACAAAGAAGGTATGAAAGCAACAGAAAAATCGTAATGTAAACACTACTAAGACCAGCTTTGGAGACCAATTGGAAAAGGTTGTTGTATGGATAAGCCTCAGTGGCAACCCACTGGTACGACAATTCGCGTTGTATGATAACTGTCCTTTAACTAGATAATAGAACCCATTAAGAGCCTTTAGAGAACTTACCCCGAGCGTTAGTTAATTATCCAAAGTTACTATGATCTATAGGTTCCCTGATTGCAAACTTAGTGATCGAAAGGCTGGTTCCAAGGGGATATCTGGTATTTTTGAATGCTAAAGCATTGTATCCTTTGTATATTTGAGAAAAAAAAATATAGAAAACTAAAAAAAAAAATCTCTTAAATTTTTAGTCTAGATGGCTTGCAGTTATTTCAGACTGTAACCCGGTCTTAACCCATAGATTTAATGTACGTTTCAGTGCATTATTTCTTCCACAGACAAGAAGTTGTCTAAGACCCGAACAATTTTCTAATAAACAATTTGTTTTATCAAACATGTTCGGAGTCACCATTCAGACATTGACCAAAACCTTTTCTATTATACCCGGGTCATTGTTTGAGGGGGAGAATCAGGTATACTAACAGTTTTGCAGGTCAGTTGGACGCACTGTTGCTGATTCTATTACAGAAAGATTGAAATGAGCCACAACCTACGTCTTCAGATGGTTTGATTTATCACTCCTATCTCGGTATATTACTAAGGTCTTGTTTCAATAATCACTTGATATTTGTGCTCATTTAGCTCACCTCAATGTTTGAGGGGGAGCTCAAAACATTTTAAGTCCATTATAGATCAAAACCATACAAAAGTTGCATACTTTTGATCGGGGGAGAAAATGTGACTTAAATGTAAACCGGATAACTAATGATTCGATTGATTCAACATGCTAAGTCCTATCCTTGCATGTGCAAAACATCTTTCGATTATCGATGCACATGTGTAGGGGGAGTAAAAATGTTAATATACTCAACAATGTCAAGATACCAAAGCTTTTGTGTTATACACAAGTATCTTGATAGTTCACAAAGAATCTTTTGTTTCATGTTTGGGAATGTGATCTTACGGAATGCAAAGGAATGAGATGTTGTACCACCAGGGTATTCGTAGAATACTCATATACTTGTCTTCGGACAGTATCCACTAGTGAGAATGACTCGTCTTACAAATACTTGTATGAGTTTGATGAGAGCCATGAGGCACTTCATATCTTTTGAGATATCTTTCAAAACATCATCAGAGCATTCTGATTTAAACTTTCGTTGTGTCCTAAATAAATTTCACAAGCACATCGAATGTTTTTCAAATCATGTTTTTGCCAACAGGTCTTCTATGGTACTTAATTGTATTAAGAAGTAAAACGCTGAACAAGGAATTATACGGTATAGTCAGCAGATAGTAACTGTACTGACTCACTCTTTACCATTCCATTACGGACATCTGGTTTAGAGAACAGCAAGCATACGGAAATCTGATACTTCGGTATTGGAGGACTTAAAGGCTTTGAGCTGGAAAACCTGTCAAGAAGGTTCTTTATTGAATCTATCTGATCACAGGTGCAGTATTCGTACTGTATGGTAATCGACTCACCATGTTTCTAAAACAAAGAGTTGACTACTCCAGAGCAAACGGCTACTGGTAAAGAGATATCAAATCCGTTCATAGTTGATAGTTTACTAAAAACTATAAGGTTATCATTGCACCTTGTTATTGCAACAAAGCATTGACTAGTCCATAGCAAACGGCTCATGGTAAAGACATATCAAATCCGTTGATAGCTGATAGTTTGCTAAAAACTATATTGTTCATACTCAAAGATTTGAAGACATCAAGAAAGCTAAGTACATGAAGCTTCCGCACCTCTGAAATCAAAGTTTTCTTCAAATGCTAAAGTCAAAATAATTAGAAGAAGAAAGAGTACTAAAGCTTTCATGATTACAGCAAGTATGAGCATGTCGGACCAAAGTTCAGCGAATGGCGAATTGAAGAAAAGATCACAAGTAATTCAAGAAAATCTGAGATCAAGATGAAGTTATCAAATCTAGTAATTCAAGTTTCAAAGATTGAATTTCTACAGAAGCACAAATGTAAGACAAGTGATGAACCGCAACGTCAACGAGCTAATATGCTATGAATTCTAATATGTACGCTAAGAAGACCTCAAAAGAAGACCTCACTTAGGGGGAGATTGTTAGAAACATAATTTCACAGTCTAACAAGAGAAGCTCGGTCTTGAAGAAACAAGCATTTTATAGCTCGATAGTTAATTAATTAATTAATGTTTAATGATGTAAATGGGTTGTTATGCAAAAAGCCTGCAAAAGCCTAAAAGAAAGGCCCATAGGCCAAACCCCATTAGTGTATAAATACACTTTGTTCTTATCATTATTGGGTAAGATAGTCAATATTATTGTTAGGGTTTCTAGCCACCAATAAATTTCTTTCAAACATCAATAAAGTCTTTATTTTCCTGCATCTTGATTCTACACATCATTGTTAAGGTTTGTATGAATGATCATGGAACCTACAATTGGTATCAAGAGCCTCAAGATTGAGTTTTGATTTGTTTAGTGTTTTTCTAATTTTTATCGAAATAAAAAATAAATGGATCCGAATATGTTTGTTGTTTTGCATTCATTCTTATTACATAGATGGTTTATGTTTTAGATCTAATAATCATAATAACCATCTCGTTAGCAATCAAGATTCAGCTTAATTTTTAGCCTAATGGTACTTGTTTTTTAATCTGGTGTGTATTTGAAAAAAATAACTCGAACGATCCGTAATACATCTATCTATTTCGACTTAATTTTTATAACTCATCGAAAGTTTTTTTTAGAAAAATTTCTGCTTTTTTATTTACAAAAAAAATTTTGGCTATTTTATTTAGAAAAAAAAAGAGGTTTATGGCCATTTTTTTATTAAAAAAAAGAAAAGAAACGTAAGAATCTATATTTTATTAGGGAAGAAACATTAATGTTATTATCAAAAATCCAAGGATTTAGTCTATAAATCACCAAGAGAATGAACCATAAGAACAAAGGAAAGACAAGCTATTAAATGCGTTAGAAAATTAAATTCTAAGTTCTATACATTCCACCCACACAAGATACACATCAAAATTAATTTTTAAGACTATTAACATCTTGATTATAGTATAAAATCCCCGCGAAATATACGAAACTTAATCTCGGTTTATTAAATCAAAGAATAGTAAAATCTCTTAGAACAATAATTGACTTCAAACCATACACAAATCAACCAAAAACATAAACCAAACACCCAAATCAACAAAACACCAAAGACTTGCATCCGTTCATTCATACATACATATAAAAGAAGTCAACTGCAAAAGAATCAATAGCATCGGAACGGACAATCGACCACCTAATGGTGGATGAGAAGTGACAACGATTCATTGGAAAAACCTAATTCATAAGGTACATAAGAGGAAACCTCTTGGCAAACATATTTGGAACTCCATTCCAATGGACCTTCACCACAAAACCCCTTTAAAAGAATGGCGTTTTACTGATGCTACCAACTGAAGGTCAGTACAGGATCTGAACCATGCAAGAATGAAAACTTGATTCAAGTTTACACCTAAGAAACAACCGCTTGCGAAATTCTTTGATACACAGGCTGAATTCATTCTCATTCCAAGGTGTCTCCCCACTCATATTTTCAACATCCTGAATCAGACAAACACCTGCTAAAGAGATTTGGGAATAATGTGGAATCTTATAGCATAGGTTTAGCAGTACTTACCAGCAAAGGAAGGAAGGACCAGTTTGATGAGTATCGAATTATTTAGTGCAAATGGAACACTTAACAATTCATGACTATTTTGTTACGTTTCCACAAGCTGGTGAAAGATATGACGGATTACACAGCATGAAATTCCCACTCATCAGCTAACACCAAGTTTTGTCAACAAACCTTTTACGTCTTACAGTGTGTAAATATGTTACTAAATGAAGCCCGAACCATGCGACATTTCAACAACAAAACTATTTCACATATATAGCCCACCTGAAAGCCTAATGAGTTCATCAATCCACAAAGACTCTCAAGAAACAAGAGCATTCTCAATTATCATTAGACCATTGGCTAAAAGTCACAAGCAACATCCAACCACAACTCTGTCCACCACCCTCTACTCACAACCACAACAGCTGTTTTTTCTCCCATATGACGCAATGATGGCCACTAGACCAGAATAACAATACACTTTTAAAGTGTTTCAAAAGCAGTTTCCCTCCACCAATAACCAGCTCAGTCCTATCCTCCAACTTCGAGACACATGCTACGGTGCCATGACGGCAATGGTTACTGAAACCCGTTCAAGAATAGCTCCAGGAGGAATGATTGGAAACACAGGAAAGAAGAGCAAACAAAGTTATGGTAATGTACTACTGCTAACAGGGAAAAGGTGATATGTTATAACTGCCGAGGGAATGGCATGTATGTATGGCAAGGCAGTGCAAAAGAACCAAAGAGAGGCGAAGATTCTCATACTGTCAAAGATAAGATTTGTTTGCTCATGAAGCAAAGGAAAAAGGGAGTTACTCTTAATGCTGAAGACAGAAGCATCCTCGCTCAATGTGGAATTTTACAGCCTCCCTATGGATCAACCTCTGGCAATGGCCTACAACAAACATCTTCGAATTCAACCATAGAGATACATATGAATCAGACTGGAAAAGGCCTCCAATGCTGCATTGCTTTTCATGGCCAATCTGATCATCACACCAGTGGCAGACAATCATCATGTGAATGAGGTACACCCAATGCTAAATCAATAATGATAGTTTGAATTATCCAGCTTTCTCATGAATGTCCCCACAAGTAACAATTAGACATCTGAGTTGAAGTCAGAGCTTGATGACATATAAACGACTCCGTAATCTATCAGCTTGAACTTGAAAACGCAAGCCAAATTTGTTCCAATTGAGGTATCTACTGGGTCATACTGCTAAATCTCTATGGTGTACCAATCCGATGAAATGCTAGCTACTCTAGTATGAAAAAACTCAAGAAAATCAGATCTCAGTCTTGTAATCAGAATTTACACTAGCTTGCAAATGAAAGCTAGAAATAGTTTTCGTCTAGAATACCAAACAGGATAAAGATTGACCCTAGACCGCCAAGTTCGGAAAGGAAACAAAACCTAGTACTCAATCAAAACGAAACTAAACACTGAACTAGCAAGAGAAAGGATGGCTAAAAACACACCTAAAAAGTAAAGAATGTTTCAATATGAAATTTATTTTTTGAAATCTGAAAATCAAAAGGTCTTTAACTGACAAAAAGAAACTTTAGATAAAACCTCGATGAAAATGTATTTTCTAAAATAGAGTGCAAACAAGTTGCCACTGATCTTTTTACCAAAAGTTCAAATGCCAACTCATACATTCCAATGCTTTCAAAGAACACCAAAAAAATGCATCACAGGACTTGCACAAAGGATATTCTAGTTCGCAGTAACCCACGATATGGGAAAAATGCTCCCGTTATAAAGCTAGTAATGTGTAGAAATACTGATGAAACATTATCCATTTGTGGGGGGCCAGGAAAGTCAGTATGGCTAAAAATTAAAGGAAAACCAGGGCATGTTAGAACCTGGAAAGTGGCCTCTAAGAGAACTCAAAGCCATGATGTTGTATCCTCAGCAGGAACCTGACCCAGAGAACAGGTGGTATTAGGCTTCCTGCAACGAAATTGCTAGTCAAGCTAGTACCCCAAGCCACCCTGTTACTCCTTATGTGCCTAAAATCTGCCTCCTATCACGGTCTTGCTACCCTTCACAACATTAATGATTGATTATTTTTCCCCAATTTGATGCGATCATAAAAGAAAGAACAACAGTCAAACCTCTATATGTGTCACTCCCGTGTTATGAATACGCGAAAGAGTTTGCTTTGCAACAAGTTGTACCTTTTCTTGATTATTTCAAGAAACACGTACAAACTGCTGATGACACAATTGTCAAGGAAGTAGCAGAATTTAAATAAAAAATTTAAGGAGATTCCTTATGCTATAGAGGATGGAATAGAGTTGCTGTGTAGTGCTTGAAAATAAAAACCTGATAATAGAGAGGAAAAAATCTTTTAATCAAAATGACAGCTTAATTGCTGAATTTTTTAGAAGAGATTATTGCACTATTGTGGCTTTATCTGATGTTGCAGTAACCCCTAGTTCTAATTGCTTCCTTGTGAAAATCTTAGATTAGAATGTGCTATGGAAAACACAATAAGTTTCTTGAACTTGAGCTGAGATTTCAAAACAGAAAACGGCTAAATTTACTAAATCTGAAAAACATTATTGCCCTTCTCTCGAACAGAAAGTATGATAAGTACAACTTAAATTTCAGAATTTATAAACAGTGCAGTTACACGTCAAGTGCACCAAAGCCATTTTAGAAAATAAAAAAGTTAAGAGACACATCAACTTTCAGGAGAAAAGATGCCACGAATCAGAATATAGATGCCAGATCAACAACATGAAGGTGTTGAATGTAGGTTCCCATTATAAGGTAGTTTTGTGACAACATCTTAGACACGACAGAATTAGTTGAAAGATAATGATTACCTCCCCTTAGGATCAGCAGATGGCCCTTAAGGTAGAAAAATTGATCTGAAAAGACGGTAATAATGAACCTTTCAAAGGCGAATACTCACTCCGTACCTGCGATAACCCCTGAAACTTAGTGCCATAACTGCAGAACATACAAAGCTTCAAGCCCAGTGACTGTAAAACCCAAGTAGTGGACCTTCAACCATCTGAGACCCCAAGTACTTGCTTTCAGGGATGTATAACCACATTTCAAAGTACGTAGTTCCACCTCCAAAAAGACCAACTTGGGTAAAACCAACCCGTTGCCTAAGAAAAAGCAAGTTACTTATTCAGGACACCCAACTTTTGAAAATAGCCCTACACAGAAACCACAAGTGCCAACAAAACAAGAACCTAATGTTTTGTAAATCTGTCTATAATAACCAAACTGCCACTGAATCTTGCAAACCCTATGCCAAGAGCCACACTCGGAACCATCGAATCTTGCACCAGTAAAAGTGTGAACAGCGAGGAGAGACAGATATTACAATAGGATATTGAATTTTGTTGATCAACATCATTTGTGATTCGTTCTTTGAGTCTTTGAATACCAACCCCCCCATCCAAAACTTAGTGTGAATCATACAAAGAAGGTATGAAAGCAACAGAAAAATCGTAATGTAAACACTACTAAGACCAGCTTTGGAGACCAATTGGAAAAGGTTGTTGTATGGATAAGCCTCAGTGGCAACCCACTGGTACGACAATTCGCGTTGTATGATAACTGTCCTTTAACTAGATAATAGAACCCATTAAGAGCCTTTAGAGAACTTACCCCGAGCGTTAGTTAATTATCCAAAGTTACTATGATCTATAGTCCCTGACTTGCCAAACTTAGTGGATTCGAAAGGCTGGTTCCAAGGGATTATCTTGGTATTTTTTGAATGCTAAAGAATAGTATCCTTTTATAATTGAGAAAAAACAATATAGAAAACTAAAAAAAAAAATCTCTTAAATTTTTAGTCTAGATGGCTTGCAGTTATTTCAGACTGTAACCCGGTCTTAACCCATAGATTTAATGTACGATTCAGTGGCAATACTTCATCCACAACAAGAAGTTGTCTAAGACCCGAACAATTTTCTAAATAAACAATTTTGTATTTATCAAACATCCTCGGAGTCCACCATTCATACATTAGACCAAAACCTTTTCTATTATACCGAAGTCAATGTATCAGGGGAGAATCAGTATACTAAACAGTTTTACAGTCGTTAGACGCACTGTATGCTGATCTATTACAGAAAGATTGAAATGAGCCCCAACCTACCGACTTCAGATGTTTGATTATCACTCCAATCTCGGTAATTACTAGGTCTTGTTTCAATAACACTTTAGATATTTGTGCACATTAACTCACCTCCAGTTTGAGGTGGAGCTCAAAACTTTTTAACACCCATTATAGATCAAAACCATACAAAAAGTTGCATACTTTTGACGGTGGAGAAAAAGTGACATACATGTAAACCGATAACAAAAGATTCGATGATTCAACATCTAAGACCCTATCCTTTCATGTGCAAGAACAAACTATACGAATATCGTTGCCCAAGTGTTAGGGGATAAAATGTTAATATACTCCAACAATGTCACGATACCAAAGCTTTTGTGTATACACAATTATCTTGATAGTTTCACAAATAAATCTTTTGTTCATGTTGGAGAAATTGAACTTACGTTAAAAGCGAAAGAAATGAGATGTTGACCACCAGTAATTCGCAAAATACTCCCATACTTGTCTTCGGACATTAATCCACTAGTGAGAGACTCTGTCAAACAAATTACTTGTAAAGTTTGAATGATATATCCATGAGTGCAACTCATAGCTTATGAGATATCGTCTCAAAACATCCTCAGAGCATTCTGATTTAAACTTTCGTTGTGTCCGAAATAAATTTCACAAGCACATCGAATATTTTTCAAATCATGTTTTTGCCAACAGGTCTTCTATGGTACTTAATTGTATTAAGAAGTAAAACGCTGAACATGAATTATACGGTATGATCAGCAGATAGTAACTGTACTGACTCACTCTTTACCATTCTATAAGTAGAAAAACTCATAGATTGTAAGTCTAAGCGGACATCTTGTTTAGAGAACAACAAGCAATGAAAATTCAGAACTTCGGTATTGGAGGTACTTACAGGCTTTAACCGAAAACCTGTCAAGAGGTTTCCATTATATGAATCTATCTGATCACATGTGGCAGTAATCGTACTTGTATGGTAATCGACTCACCATGTTTCTAAAACAAAGAGTTGACTACCCCAGACAAAACGACTACTTGGTAAATGAGATATCAAATCCGTTCATATTGATAAGATTTACCTAAAAACTATAAGGTTATCATTGCACCTTGTTATTGCAACAAAGACATTTGACTATCCATAGCAAATGGCTCATGGTACAGACATAACAAACCGTTGAAGCTGATATTTTGCTTAAAACTATATTGTTCATCACACAAAGATTTGAGAAATCAAGAAAGCTAAGTACATGAAGCTTCCGCACCTCTGAAATCAAATGTCTTCAAATGTAAAGTCCAAATAATTTAGAAGAAGAAAGAGTACTTAAGCTTTCAAGATTACAACAAGTATGAGCATGTCCGACCAAATTCGGACGAATGGCGAAATTAAGAAAAGATCACAATTCAAGAAAATCTGAGATCAAGATGAAGTTCTCAAATCTAGAATTCATAGTTTCAAAGATGAATTTCTACAGAAGCACAAAGTAAAACAAGTGAATGAACCGCAACGTCTACGAGCCAAATATGCTAGAATTCTAATATTACCTAAGAAGACCTCACAATAAGAACCTCCACTAGGGGAGATGTTAGAAACATAATTTTATTCACATCCTACACAAGAGAAGCTCGGACTAGAAGAAACAAGCAATTTTATAGCTCGATAGTTTATTAATTAATATAAATTAATGTGTTTTAAATGATGTAAATGGGTATATTATGCAAAAAGCCTGCAAAAGCCTAAAAGAAAGGCACCATAGTCCAAACCCCATTATGTATAAATACCCCTTTGTTCTTATCATTATTGTGTAAGACAGTCAAAAATATTATTGTTAGGGTACTAAGCCACCAATAAATTTCTTACAAACATCAATACAGAACTATAAATACCTCAACTTGATACTACACAACATAGTTTACGGTTTGTAATGGAATGATCAAGAGGAACTACATTTATTTTTCCTAGGAACATGGCGACAACTAGCAACACCGAAAAACACGTGAAGACAAGGTAAACATGACCATTGTAGAACCAAAAATCATAGATATTGCAGATCTAAAGCCAACACATTGCAACAAGACAATCGAAGTAATAGTATATACCGTAAATGAACTTCCAAGCACATCCATACCCGACAACCAATCAAGGATTGCTGCATGTTAATTGACAAAAAAGTATGTCAATAGTTACACCACAACTGTCCTTGGTTATATACAGTAGATGAGTAACATAACCATTTTTAATTACGCTTACTAGTGTACTCCCATACAAGCCAATGTGGATGTTAAAGACGCTGACTACTTCAACCAGTTACTACAAATCCACAGGGCGTACAGAATCTCAGGCTTCAGGTGTCAAGACACAGTCTATGGGAATGAACTTTGCAAAACCATATGCATCTCATATTTGGCAGGTCCATTGAGCTGCATGAAATATCCAATGTTGGTTTCCCTGAATACTACTTCAACTTTGTCGCTTACATTGAGCTTCCAGCAAGAGCAAATGTAAAGAATGCAACATGTATGGATACAATGTTAATAAACTGTTAGTAGTTTATTTATTTACATACCTACCCCTACGAAAACATAATATGTCGGCCACATACAAGCAAAAAGTAGGATCAATACATCGGGAGACACTACTACAAATCATATCCATTGAAGAACAATCGACATCCAAAATCTAAGATAAACTTTCCTGCGCAAAAATTAGTATCATGATAACTTAAACTATGTGGTTTTGATGAATATAACACTTTTGACACCGGCAATATCATTGGCCTCACACTTTGGCATGAGATGGCAACAAATTTTGACATACGTGAATACGAATCAATGGAGAAGCTAGTTGTCATAGCAGTCAGTTCATGTTGGATCACACGATACAACTATATATCTTTTTGACTAAAAAGACGTATATAATATCCGTTAGTATTATCAAAACTAATAGATAATTTCACATACACAGGTCTGCAGCTATCGGGAACATCAACTACCCACTAGTACCTTAATATAAATATACCAAAAGTTACCAAATTAGGCATATGTATGTGATTGTGTAAATATGGGCACGATCAGGCTTTGATGGGGATTGAAGAGTTTAAGGGTGGATGTTGGATTGCTAAGCCGTAGATAACACGTGACAACACAAATGAAAACACTACGTTAAGTGAAGCGTAGGGGGTGTCCCTGCAAATCACCTCTGGCGTGAGAGTAAGTATGTGCTTTTGGGAGTAATAAGTATGTATAAAGTTTATAAATAAGTGTTAAGAGTGTAAAATAAACATGAAGACCTTGCCATCTATTTACAGGTGATGAAATAGGCTGGAACAAGGCTCTACACATAGGCTGGTAATCATGGGGGCATCCTACGATTTAAGGGGGGTTCTAGGGTTAGTGTACCATGATCTCTACCTTGGTAAGAAAGCCTTAGTAGAGAGGGAGAACGTGGGTTTTGACTTGACCAAGTCTGACCTCTGCCCTAGTTTCGTCAAAGTCCACACCGTGAAGTATGTGGGGCTTCTCATGGCGAATTCTCATACTGGTAACCATCGCGAAGATGATTTTACGCCACTATAAACTATTCAAAGGTTTCTAGGTATAGTTGGGAGTATATCCCTTTCGAGCTCGAAAGAGAGGCCTTCAAGCCAAAGAGGAGGGTACGTCATCAAGCCCCTAGTCGAATGTGATGTATACATCTATGGATGCATTGCTTTCGACTTCAAAGTAAAACAGTATTGAAGCCCTAAATCGAAGCCCGATAAATACGCGTGTTATACGCATTTAATGCTAATCCCACTTGATAAGGGGCTAGTTATGTTTCAATTGTAAATCAACCAAGAGTCGCCCTTGGTTTCTATGATTTTCCCATCAATCGATTTCTACTCCTATTTGAAATCCGGATAAGGGATTTTCACCCATACACGTGTACTTTCAAAAATAAAAGTTACCTTCTATAAAACCTTGATTAAAGAGTCTTAGTTTCATTTACCGTCTTCACCGCTTTTCTCCATATTTTCTGCATTGTTCGAGTGTCCAAGAAGGTAAGATCACCATTCTTCTTTTCTTCACTATGAGCGCAAAAGATAGTATTCGCACACAAACATTAATTCTCACAAAGGAAGAGCGCTCTGAATTCCTTTCTATCTACCCCGTTCCTTCTGAGTATAAAGTAATGCTCCCCACATGTAGCCAAACCATATTCGATGCCCCGAATGGGTACGTTGGTTTATATACTCACTGTTTTAGCCTCGCAAACCTTAGGTTTCCTCTCCCTAAGTTCTTTTGTGATGTTCTACAGTACTTTCACATGCATTTGTCTAGACTTAACCCGTTTGGCTGTGCCAAACTTACTACCTATGCCGTTATGTGCAAATCGTATGGTTGTGAGCCATCAGTTAAGCTTTTTAGGGGTTTCGTCAATTTGTTTCCTGGTGGTAAATGGTTAACTTTTACCAAAAGACCTGAAAAGCATATTCCCAATCCGTCGATTGTCAAGAGCTTCTGTCCAAAGATAATCGGTGGGACACAAAATCTTTCAGAGACAAACTTCCTCCTTAATATATGAAAAACCTATGTTTCAATAACTTGGTAGATATCGTATCAATGTTCGGACCTTCCCAGATCCTATCCTTTTTTTGGCTGGTCTCAAATCTTCGTGAGAGCATGGTCAGCAGCGGCCGTTAGGAGGGAGATTCCCTCCTGGATTATTTGAAGGCTGATGGCCTCCGTAGAGGGAGGTCGAAGTTGGCTGCAGAGGTCGACCGTTCTCATTTCTCCCTAAGTGGGCAGCGAGGAGTAGAGGAAGGTTTACGCCATGATTTTCGCTTTCTCCTACTCTTCGTCCAAAGGCCCTTTACCTTCGGATTCTTGTTCAACACTGCTCCCATCCCTGTCTGGAGCATCTTCAAATTCTACACCCTTCCTCTTTGTCTTCGGGTATGCGGGGATCCTGTTTGGGGGACATGAATAGTTTCCTTGACGCGTGCCGGCCTTGGTTCCATCTTCCTTTCTTTGTCATACTCCTCACTGTAATAGTCTAGTTCAGTGTGGAGACCTTCGTTGTGTATATGTTTCTTGCGTTCCCTCAAAAGAGATTCGAGGGCTTCATAGTTAGCTTCTACGAAAGCTGGGCTGATAAGGGGATCATAATTAGCCGAGGTGGACGTATGATTAGTGAGTGGCGTGTTTTCAGGAGTTTTGGCGGTAAAGGTGAAGACAATTATGGGTGGTAGTTCACCTACGTTTAGATCGGGTATTGGGGTTAATGCTGAAAAACCCGGTGGCGGTGATTCTTCTCTCTTGTTTGTCATGACAGAAAAGTACGTTGAGTGGTTGGCGGTTATTGACTTGGTTTTAACGAGACTAATTGTAGCGGATTTCACGGATGGTGCCACTAATTGTGCAAATATGGGCACGACCAGGCTTCGATGGGGATCGAAGAGTTTAAGGGTAGATGTTGGATTGCCAAGTCATCGATAACCTGTGACAACAGAAATGAAAACACTATGTTAAGTGAAGCGCAGGGGGGTGTCCCTACGAATCACCTCCTGCGTAAGAGTAAGTATGTGCTTTTGAGAGTAATAAGTATGTATAAAGTTTCTAAGTAAGTTTTAAGAGTGTAAACAAACCTGAAGACCTTGTCATCTATTTATAGGTGATGAAATAGGCTGGAACAAGGCTCTGCACATAAATCGGTAATCGTGGAGGTGTCCCACGATTTAAGGAGGATTCCAGTGTTAGTGTACTACGATCTCTACTTTGGCGGGAAAGCCTTGGTAGAGAGGGAGAACGTGGGTTTTGACTTGACCAAGTCTGAACTCTGTCCTAGTTTCATCGAAGAACACACCGCGAAGGGTGTGGGGCTTTGCATGACGGATTCCCATACTGGTAACCATCGCGAAGATGATTTTACGCCACTATAAACTATTCGAAGGTTTCTAGGTATAATTGAGAGTAGATCCCTTTTGAGCTCGAAGGGGAGGCCTTCGAGCCGGAGAGGAGGGTACATCATCGGTATGTATTCCAATCCTATGTCAATATACCGGTACACAAATACATACACACTAATAAATATATACAAAACACACAGGCATGAACAACTAACAGATACAAAACCAATCCTAAATGTCGACAATCAGCTGTATGAGGATCTGGAACAGAAAAAATAGAAACCGCTTCCCTCTCGCTGTTCTACTTAAAGTCGATCCGCAAGACTACCAGGTACATAGCCTTACTTTCTTAAGCAATAATTTAGCAACAACTACCAGTGCTCGAGAATATAACAATTAACGAATAAAAACCATGTCCTACAGCGTGTCAAATTCACATCGGAAGCAACTGTCTACAAGATCAACATGCAAAAAAATGGTACTACTAAGGATGTGCAACTTGCGGAAAGCATGTCATACAAGGAGACCCCACTCCCAGATACAAAGACCATGGGCCCCAAACCACCACAATGTACAAGTGAAAATACATTCGCGCTATAATGACAGCTACTGCTTTAATGGCATCGTCAGTGACAGATCCGCAACCATATCTATAACATGATTCAGCGATCTAGCCAATTCCTTAACTAGAGTCTGCAACGAACTTCTAGTCAAAATAGCTGATAAAGATCCCTAACGACTCCTTTCCTCTTTGAAAGATTTAGAAGGTACCACACACACATTCCAGTTCCATTTCGATACTGGCGGTACTTCAAAAAGGTCAGACTTTGTTCTAGGTAAGGTTTTTAGAAATGCTACATTGTCCTTGCCTGCACAGCCTCCCCAGAAGTCCACCCACCCAGCACCCAGTGAAGAAGAACCAGAACATATACAAATGGCTAAACCATCCAGTCTGGCATTATTAACAACTGCAAGTAACCAACCTGATATCGTCGAAGATGCCATGATAGAACCCCGAGAAACAAAATCGACACCGCCATACGACCAACAAGCAACCACAACACAAAAAGGAAATGAACTGAGCAAGCTGCCACAACTATCTACACGGAAGGCACTCTTTAAAAACAACCCACAAGCCGAGACATATGAAATTGTCAAGAAAATAAAACATGATGACTGAGGAACTCGCCAACAATCTCAAAACATGTAAGCAAGCTAGAACATAACTCTGTGCCCCTAAACTTAAGTACGTTTGTGTATCTAATAGAAACATAAGTATCCAACTGTAAACCTAAGTCTTTTGCGTAATGTATCTACGTAAACTATATGTGCAGACGCACATTTCACTTGTTCTGTAATCACTACCAGCAATAGCAAAAAACTTTAATGTATATCCGTTAAGTGTATACAACAAGTTAGGTTCACCCGCGTTCCGCTGCGGGATGTTTGGCGGCCGGTGTTTTTGGTTGGACGTGTTAGAAGGTATA